>JARQOC010004134.1:0-11816 GCA_033576535.1 Allobates femoralis
TTGATGTCCCTTTCATGCTATGTTCATGGTGCACAACATAATCAAGAAGTTTACAACCAATGGTACTGTAGCTAATGCCCATTGATGTAAATGAGAAATATTGATAAAAAGTTGCAACGTTGGATAGGTCAGATTGTGAATAAGTAGCCCCAATCAAGTTACAAAGAAATTCAAGCCGTCCTGCAGGCTCAGGGTGCATCAGTGTCAGCACAAACTATCCATCTACATGTGCATCAAATGAAATGCTATGGAGGAGACCCAGGAGGACCCACTGCTGACACAGAGACAGAAAATAGCTAGATTGCAGTTTGCCAAAATATATGTGAGTAACAAAAATCCTTCACAGATCCGGACACAGAAATGGCATCCGGAGTAACAAATCTGGGCCTGTCCGTTCCTATCCGTGTGGTCCTGCAAAAAACAGGATCCACACAGACAGGAACAAAACGCAATGTGAAGGAGGCCTAAGACATTTATTGCAACATCTTAGACTGTGAGTCCAAGTGGACAGGGTTCTCTCCCCTCCTGTATCTGCACGACTTGATTGTCTATATATATTGTAATTGTCCTCGACTGCCCTTTCCATATGTAACGTGCCATGGAATCTAATGGCGCTATATATGTGTGGCCCACTGGGACGGGGTACTCGGTACCAGACCGGGATCTCTGCTGGGGATGTCACGGCAGTCTTGGTCCAAGCCATGTCCCGAGCCCCACAAGTAAAAGGGAATATTTACAGGGGATTGTTTGTCGTGACGCCACCCACGGGTTGTGGCCAGTGGAGGGACCACCGCTGCAGTGTACTTTGGTCAGGAGGATGGATGCTGCAGCAAGGTGGATGAGCCTGCCGTGGCTCGGGGCTGCTCCTGACAGGGTAAAATATGGATATACAGTTCAAGGTGCAGAGAATCACACACAGAGACTGAAGCAGGGTTCACCGGGTTTTACTAGCAAATTCTTTTACAGTTCAAACAGCTCACGATTCAGTTCACAGTACAGTTAACTCCGGTGACTCTTAACCCTCTGCAGCCAGGTTATCTTCCTGAGACCCCTCATTCTCTCTGCAGCCTTTCCGGCTTGTTTCTCAGTTCTTCCCTGTGGGTTGTATAATGGCAACTCGGTCCCTTGGTATGACTTCCCCCTAGGTGTGTGGGCAGCAAGTCTGGGTCCTCTATATAGCGTTGCTGAGCCTCCAACCCATGTAGTAGGAACCCCTAGTAGGAACCCCTGACTTGGAGTCAGCGTTCCCCGTCGGTTTTTCTGTGGAGCCGGCGTGTAGCTGTAGTCCCCCTCAGAGCCGACACTCTGGTTCCAGCCTAGCTTAGGTGTCTCTGTCTTGCAAGGGATCACCAGCTTATTCCGACCCGTGTGACTACCGGATACCTCGAGGGAAACCTCTCCCGCCTGTAGTCGGTCAATGCTGCCGTACTCCTCGGACCCGGTGGTACCGGTCTGGTCTCTGTCCTCACTTCTCTGTGGGCTGCAGGCTATGGACGAGCTTTCTCTCCATGGATCTGCTTCTCTGTGGATTCTGTGTCTCCAGGGAGCCCTATCCCACCGGGGAAGTGTCCATCTGTCTGCTCGGCTAACTATGGCCTGCTAACTCCCTCCGCGTACTGTTCTCCTTTTCGTACTGATCTACCACCTGACCTACCTTCCCACCCACTTTCCTCTAAACCCCAAAACCCCTTCCCTGCCTAGAGTCCCGGGCTATGGGTTGGGTGTCGTGTCCTGTGGGTGTGTGTGCTGAGGGTGTTTGTTGCACAAACTGTCTCCTACCTGCCTGGCTGCAGTTCCTCATATGGCCACCCTGGTCACAGGGGTGCCACATATAAATAAATAATAATAACCTGAAACAACACTGAAGATATGACACTTTCATACAATATAGTTATTATCCAGCTTGTATAACTGTATATTAGGATATTAGATGTTCCATCTAAATAACTCAGTACACAAAAAAAACATTGGCAACAAAGTGAGTACATCCCTGAGGGAAAGTGGGCAAATTGTGCACAAAGTGAGAATATTTTGTTTGACCACCATTATTTTCAAGGACGGCCTTAAAGGGAACCTGTCAGCTCATTTTTACCCCCAAACCTATTACTACCTGTCCCTGCACCTTGCTACTACATCCCTAACCATCCCTGTCTGACCTAAATCTGTCCTATAATCGTTGTAAAAAATGACTTTGATACTTACATGACCATATGGTAATTAGTCTTCTAGACTGCATATGTAGCCTGACTGGGAGTAATCCACCCTGCATTCTCCCCCCTCAATGTTGGTATCACTCCCCGGTGGGCGTGTTAATTTAGTCAGGAGCGCGGTCCCAATTCAGAATTCATGGTCCTTCTTCCGGCAATGATGCACTTCCGGTGCGTCATTTCTGGTCCTGTGCATTGTGGGGGATTTTCGGATGTATGGGCAGGCTTCGGAATGCGCACTGCAAATGCTCTAAAGCTGGCGTGTACACCAATAATACCCCCACACTGAGCAGGACCAGAAATGACACTCGCCGGCAGCACATCATCACCGGAAGGAGGACCATGAATTTAGAATCAGTAGTGCGCTCCTGACTGAATGATCGCGCCCACCAGGGCGTGATACCAGAATCAAGAGGGAAGGAGAAGACGGCTGTCTGGAAAGCCCACAAAGACCAATTAGCATATGTCAATGTAAGTATCAAACTCATTCTTTACAACCAATATAGGAGTTTTAGGTCAGACAGGGATGGTTAGGGATGTGCTAGGAAGGTGCAGGTAGAGGTACTGATGGGTTAAGGGGCAAAAACAAGCTGACAGGTTTCCTTTAACTCTCTTGGGCATAGAGTTAACCAGAGATTCACAGGATCCTCTGGATCCTCTTGCATCCTCCATGACAAGATGATGGAGCTGGTGGGTGGTCAAGATCTTACGCTCCTCCACCTTCCGTTTGATGCCTCACAGATGCTCAATATGGTTTAGGTCTGGAGACATGCTTGGCTAGTTCAGCAGCTTTACCCTCAGATTCTTTAATAAAGCAGCGGTTGTCTTGGAGGTGTGTTTGGGGTCGTTATCATGTTAGAATACTGTCCTGTGGCCCTGTTTCAAAAGGAAGGGGATCATGCTCTTCTTCAGTATCTCACCGTACATATTGCCACTCTCGATTTCCTCATTAGTCTGTAGTTCCCCACAGCTGGCAGCACTCATGCAGCCCCAAGCAATGATCCTTCCACCACCATGCTTTACTGAAGGCAGACACACTTGTCATTGTCCTTCTCACCTGGTTGCCGCCACACATCTTTGATAACCATCTGACCCATATAAATGTAATGCTCAGGCATGTGAGCGGGAGTGGACCCACTGGAGCACAGGGGGACCTCTGCTTACCATGACGTGGGAGGGGCTTGACTATGCACCTACCGGAGCCTCTGTTGATGAGGTTGGACTTGGCTGCCGGTAGACACCAGGTGCCAAATCCAGGGCAATGCCCAGCACAGTGGTAGCTGAGTGGAGCTGGATAATAGCAGGACAGGAATGTAACCACAGACAGGATGGGTATTAGGACTCAGGAAGGGCTGACACAGGAATTCAATCTGGGCTGGAATAGGTAAACATGCAGCACTGGAACAGGAACACGGGCTGGTGCAAGACCACAGTCAGGGCTGGAACAGGTAAAGAGGCAGGACCGGAACAGGAATACAGGCTGAATTGGAACTAGAACACAGAACGGGTGCAAGTCCATGGGCAGGACTGGTGTTGAACCACAGGCAGGGCTAGTGTAGGATCACAGGCAAGACTGGTGCAGCACCACTGGCAGGACACCGAAAACACCAAACTCAGGCTGGATACTGGGCTCAGACAGGATACAGGTACAGGGACGGATTCGGGAAGACAGGCAGGACGGGTCCAGGAACAGTGACAGGACAGCAACGGGAATTATTACTATTTATTATTATAGCACCATTAATTCCATGGCACTTTACATGTTGAAAGGGTAAACATAGACAAGTACAATGCAATAGACAATATTCAGCACAAGGGTACAGAAGGATAGAGGACGCTATCCGCGAGAGCTCACAATCTACAAGGGGAAGGGTGAGGATACAGTAGGACGGGGTAGAGTTGGTCCTGCGGTGGTGTGGTGGACAGTGGCTCACAGTATGTTGTAAGGTTGTTGGAAGAGGTGAGTCTTCAGGTTTCTTTTGAAGGTTTCCAGGGTAAGGCAGAGTCTGATATGTTGGGGCAGAGAGTTCCAGAGTATAGCAGATGCCCGGGAGAGGTCTTGTATGCGGTTGTGGGAGGAGACTAGGGGGAAGTAGAGGAGGAGATCATGAGAGGATCGCAGGTTGCGGGAGCATAGGTATCAGCAGACCATGTCACAGATGTGGGATGAGACAGGTTGTGGACGGCTTTGTAGGTTAATGTTAGGGTTTTAAACCGGGTCATCTAAGAAATGGAGAGCCAGTGAAGGGCTTGGCAGAGAGGAGAGATTGGGGAATAGCAGGGAGTCAGGTTGATAAGTCGGGAGGCAGAGTTTAAGATAGATTAGAGAGGGGCGAGGCAGCAGGGGAGGCCGGTGAGTAGAAGGTTACAATAATCGAGGCGGGAAATGATGAGGGCATGGACAAGTGTTTTGGCAGTGCCGGGGTCGAGGAACTAACGGATCCGGGAAATATTTTTGATTTGGAGTCGGCAGGAAGTGGCAAGGGCTTGGATATGCAGCTTGAAAGAGAAGGCAGAGTCGAGGATCACCCGAGGAACCAAGCTTGGGGAACTGGGGAAAGTGGGCAGCCGTTGACAATTATGGGTAGGTCAGGTAGGGTGGGAGAGTGGGATGGGGGAAAGATGAGTTCTGTTTTGTCCATGTTCAGTTTCAGAAAGTGGGCGGAAAAGAAAGATGAGCTAGCTGACATTGTGGGATTTTGGATAGCAAGGAGGTGATGTCAGGTCCAGAGAGAAAGATCTGAGTGTCGTCAGCGTAGAGGTGATACTGGAGACCAAGGGATTCAATGGTTCAATGAGGAAGAAGGGGAGCGATCCCTTGGCACACATTACTTCTTAAAGGGGACAGACTCTTGTAACGATAAGAGCTCTGCTAGATCATGCTTACCATCTAAACAACGTAAAACAGGCAGCTAATGACCTCTATGGGTCGTAACTAGTATAACTCTATGAATACTTATTTTTCTGCTCATGAATGGACAGAACACTCCCCGCTTGGTATCAACAGATACCACTATTTGGCTCTTTTGGGGAAAACAACAACACAAGGTTGGTTATTGGCCTGCTTGCACACTCTGACCTCTACTTTGCACACTCTCCCATCCTTGCTGGGGAAAGGTTTGGTGACTAAGCCAAGTAGCGACTCCTTTTGGTTTGACTGCATGTCTTTTGTGAGTATGACATTGTGAAGTTTGACGTCTGGTCGGTCTTTCTGCCACTTTGTTCTGGTTTGTAGGGTGAAGAGGTACCATTTTCTCCATCTGTCCCAGAAACAGTTGGAGACACTTTGTACTTGTGTCCTTTGCTATTTGTAGAGGTCTCTCTCACTGACTTCTGTTGGTTTCACACTTGGAAGGCAGGTTTTCTGCATGGGTAATATGGCAGAAATGAAAACTGTCGGGTCAACAGAACCTATTGAAAGTGCTGTCTTGTAATGCTGAGTTACCTGGAGTAGACAAGCGATGGGTTGGTCGAGAGACTTCCAGGTTGAGAACCTGCTGAACCGATGAGATTCGAATTGATAAGTTGAAATCACTGTATGCATAGCAGACACTTGAAGACGAAGCTCTTCATCGGCATCTGGATCCACTAGTTTCAATGTATTAGGCTTGCTGATGTGGGGCGTCGAATGGTACAAAGAGGCAAGGTCTGTGGACCACGTAGTCTCCTTCAGATGACTTGGTGCAATGGATCTAGTCGCATGGTCTGCAGGATTGTGGTAAGTAGACACATAGTAGCACTGATTAGGGTAAGTGGATCTTATTCTCAGCACCCGGTTGCTGATGTAGACATAGAAGCGTCGCGTTTCGTTTCAGATGTATCTCAGAACCACCTTGCTATCAGTGTAGAACTTGGCATCTTTGAGCTCCAGATTCAACCCATCTGAGATAACTTCGGCCAACTCCACTGTGAGGACAGCAGCACACATTTCCAATCTGGGTATCATGTGTTCACGGAGTGGCGCCAGTTTTGTCCGGCTCATAACAAACCCGATGTGGCTCTGTTCGTTTACGTCTAAGGTACGCTACTGCTGCAATCGCTTTGATTGATGCGTCTCAGAAGACACAGAGTCTTTGGGTTTTGACCTCTGTGGATGGCACAGGAGCATACGGTTGCTTCACACGAATGTCGGTCAAGGCTTCGAGGGACTTCTTCCACTCTGCCCATTGGTCCACTTTATCTGCTGGAAGTGGATCATCTCAATCAGATGTATCTTGGGTGAAGTCTCTTAACATTATCTTGCCTTGGATGGTTACTGGAGCCACAAACCCCAAGGCGTCGTATAGACTATTCACGAAAGAGACAACTCCTCTGCGCGTGAAGTGGTTTCTCTGAAAAGTGAAGGCATCTGTCTTCAAATCACAAGGCAATCCTAGGCTCCGCTGCATGGGAAGGGAGTCGATACTTAGATCTAAGTCTTTTAGGTCGCTGGAATAGTCTTGAGAGGGAAAGGCTTCAATCAACTCTCGGCTGTTGGAGGAAATATTGTGTAACCTTAGGTTAGACCGAGCGAGTATTTCTTGAGCCCTTTTTAGGAGACTGATTGCAGTCTCACTTGTTGGTGTAGACTTTAGACAGTTGTCTACGTAGAAATCCTTTTCTACAATGGATTTGACATCTGACACGTACTCTTCTTTGCCCTCTTTGGCGGAATTTCGGAGGCCGTAGATAGCGACTGCCAGGGAAGGACTGTTCCCGAAGATGTGTACCCTCCTCTGGTACTCGGTGATGTCTTTAGCAGGGTCAGTGTCGCGGTACCAGAAGAGCCTCAAGTACTTTCTGTGTTCCTCCTTGATGAGAAAACAGTGGAATATCTGTTGGATGTCAGCCATAAATGCTACCGTATCCCTGCGGAAACAGAGTAGTACTTCTAGAAGTCTGTTGTTGAGGTCTGGGCCCAACAATAAGACATCATTCAGCGAGACACCTTCGCATTTGGCACAACGTTTCGGTGTTTAGACTACACCTTTCTCAAGTACTTGAGAAAGGTGTAGTCTAAACACCAAAATGTTGTGCCACATTTTGGGCTAAATAAAGTCCACTCTTTGCATTATTTGAGTGCTGCCTGGATTTCTATTTCTAGTGTGCATAGTACCTTTCTGAAGAGGAAGGTGTCTCTTTAAGGCTAGGGTCACATTTGGAATAGTAATTGCGGTAACCGTATAGTTTGCTCATCCCTGCTGCCGCAGGGATGAGCAAGCTGTTAACACTGTAAAAAAAGATTATATATTAATAATAATAATTCTGGGCAACATGTCTCTAGGGGGTGCCCTCCCCCCCTAGAGACATGCTGCCCACTCAGGACGGCATGTCATGGGTTAATAACCCCTGTACAGTAAGCCGGCTATTGTCGGCTCTGTACAATTTTCTCAATGAAGCCGCGGCTCCCCTGTCAGCTGCGCACACACTATACGTAATGTACGTATAGTATGTGCCGCTGTCTGAGGTACTGTAGGCATTTACAGTAGGTTTATGGGGAGCGCTGCCCATAGATCTCCTGTAAATGCCTACAGGTCCTCGGACAGCGGCACATACTATACGTACATTACGTATAGTGTGTGCGCAGCTGACAGGGGAGCCGCGGCTTCATTGAGAAAATTGTACAGAGCCGACAATAGCCGGCTAATTGTACAGGAGTTATTAACACATGACATGCCGTCCTGAGTGGGCAGCAGGGGCTGGCTGGCAGATTTCAGCCTGGGTGGCAAGCACAGTGCAGAGGCCCATAATGACGGGCCGCCAGCCCCTCTGCCGCCTGAGGCCAAGTGAGGAGCGGGGGGTGCTACCGCGGGTGAGGAGCAGGAGCGGGGAGGGGGCATTAGGGATCGGGGAGCGAAGCACAAAGCAGGAAAGCCGGTGGAGAAGTCCTCTTCTTACCGCAGGTTTCCCCGCCTGTGTCTTTCGCTCCACAATCCCGATGCTGCGCTCCCTCCTCCCTGTAGTTGCTCCCCAGGCCCAGTACTAACATTAAAGCAAAGACCGCAGCCTTATCATTTATAATATGACGCATGGTGCCTGCAGATGCTTGCAGACCGCCGTGTGCTCCCATTGCCCGTCATGAGTGATCTGTGTGCATGCGGAGACATGCGCACAGATCACACACTGTCGTCCGCACCGGGAACGCGACAGGTCGGGTTTTCGGTGCGGACGGGAGTGTGTGATCTGTGCGCATGCCTACGCATGCGCACAGATCACTCATGGCGGGCAATGGGAGCGCACGGCTGTCTGCAAACATCTGCAGACAGACACCGTGCGTCCCATTATAAAAGATAGGGCTGCCGGCTCCTTGCAGATGTCCTCCGCAGAACGGTGTGGAGGCATCTGCAAATGTGAACCCAGTCTTACATTTAGGCTGCCTTCACACTGGCGTTCCCCTCCGCAGCGTTCTGTCTGTCTGCGCTCCGCTCTGAGGGACCGGGTGGGTGGGTTCACACAAGGTTCACTAAGTGCGTGCTGACGTAGCACGCACACTACACACCGCTCTGAACCCTGCCTCCCTCCCTGTCTTTGCTTGGCTGCCTGGCTGCGTGGCGCAGTGGCCATCCAATCCCGGCGTCCTGCAGGCCAGCCGGGTGCCATGACAACGCACCCGCTGCTGCCCGGAAGCCTGGTCCCGCGGTGGCGCTGCCTGCAGAGAGCTGAGAGCTCTGCTCAGAGGTGAGTGCGGCTGCGGCCGCGCCGACAGACGTCACGGCCGCCTGCCCCGCTAGCACTGACTCAGTCAGTGAGTCAGTCATGGGTGTACCCAGGATCAAAACTAGGGGGGGGGGGCAAGCCATGGTCGTTCAGGTTGCGCCCGCTTCTTGTACCATCACTGCGCAGCAGCACACGGGCCGCTAAGGGTCCCGTGTGTTTCACTGAGCCTCCTGCTATCCACTGCCGCCCCCCTGCGCTCCCTTTACCACAGGGGTGATGCCATGCATTGCACAGTGGAACGCATAAAAAGCAGGAAGCACTACCTTCTCTTAGTGTGGACTAGGTGTCACTTCCTGCTTTTATGCGTTCCACTGCGCAACGCTCGGCGTCACCACCTCCTCCTGTATCTTCAATTTTGGGAAGCTGCAGTGAAACCAGGAGATGTAAGTACAGATTTTTTTTAAGGAGTACACGCTGGCCAGAGGAGTATGGGGGGGAAAAGGGGGTGGCTCACTGTGGCTGCATTATACAGTATGGAGAATTATGAGGCTGTACTGTGCTATATGGAAGGCTGTACTATGCTAAACACAGGACTGTGAGGGTGCATTAGACTGTATGGAGGGCTATATGGAGAACTATGGGGGTGCATTATACTACATGGAGGACTATTGATGGTGCATTATACTGTATAGAGGACTATGGGTGAATTATACTATATGGAGAATTAGGGGGTGAATTCTACTATATGGAGAACTATAGGAGTGCATTATACTGTATGGATTGGAGGTGCATTATAATGTATGGAGGCATATGAGGCTACATTATACTATATAGAGGATAGTGGGGTTGCATTATGATAATTGGATGACTATGGGGGTACCTTATGAATGGGGGACTATGGGGTGCATTATAATACATAGAGGACTATGGGAATACATTGTAATGTATGGAGGAATGTGGGGATGCATTATAATAATTGGAGGACTATGGTAGCTGAGGAGGAGGACCATATAAACCATGATGGGGGACATATATACCACGATAAAGGCCATATTCCAGGAGGAGGACCATATACAGCAGGATAAGGGACATTAATACATAATGAAGGGGGAGAGGGGTCAATTTGTGAGTATAGGATTTAGAATGTTACACGGGGCCCATACATCTGACCAACGTGCACGCGGAAGGTGGGGGGCCTACAATGCGCACCTGTGCCCATCAGACTTATTGCGCCACTGGGGAGCCCTATGGGGGCAGGGGCTGTATATGACATGGGCGGGCTGCCGTCAGGGGCCGGGCGAGATTAATATATTTAATATATTAATATATTTGCTCCGAACGTTGCACCCGGTCTTATTTTCAGGGGGTAGGCATACACACACAGGGGCATACACTCGCAGGGGCATACACTCGCAGTACGGTGGCTCAGTGGTTAGCACAGTATATGGTGGCTCAGTGGTTAGCACTGTATATGGTGGCTCAGTGGTTAGCACTGTATATGGTGGCTCAGTGGTTAGCACTGTATATGGTGGCTCAGTGGTTAGCACTGTATATGGTGGCTCAGTGATTAGCACTGTATGGGGTGGCTCAGTGGTTAGCACTGTATACGGTGGCTCAGTGGTTAGCACTGTATATGGTGACTCAGTGGTTAGCACTGTATGGTGGCTCAGTGGTTAGCACTGTATATGGTGGCTCAGTGGTTAGCACTGTATATGGTGGCTCAGTGGTTAGCACTGTATATGGTGGCTCAGTGGTTAGCACTGTATATGGTGGCTCAGTGGTTAGCACTGTACGGTGGCTCAGTGGTTAGCACTGTATGCGGTGACTCAGTGGTTAGCACTGTATATGGTGGCTCAGTGGTTAGCACTGTATACAGTGGCTCAGTGGTTAGCACTGCATAGTGGCTCAGTGGTTAGCACTGTATATGGTGGCTCAGTGGTTAGCACTGTATACGGTGGCTCAGTGGTTAGCACTGTATACGGTGGCTCAGTGGTTAGCACTGTATATGGTGGCTCAGTGGTTAGCACTGTATATGGTGGCTCAGTGGTTAGCGCTGTATACGGTGGCTCAGTGGTTAGCACTGTATACGGTGGCTCAGTGGTTAGCACAGTATACGGTGGCTCAGTGGTCAGCACTGTATATGGTGGCTCAGTGGTTAGCACTGTATACGGTGGCTCAGTGGTTAGCACTGTATATGGTGGCTCAGTGGTTAGCACTGTATATGGTGGCTCAGTGGTTAGCACTGTATATGATGGCTCAGTGGTTAGCAGCACAGTATATGGTGGGCAGGCGGTTAGACCAGGATGAAGGCTGGGGGGTGAGCGCAGGAGGACGGAGGCTGGAGGGGTGAGCGCAGGATGACGAAGGCTGTTGGGGTGAGGGCAGGAGGACAGAGGCTGGAGGGGTGAGCGCAGGAGGACAGAGGCTGGAGGGGTGAGCGCAGGAGGACAGAGGCTGGAGGGGTGAGCGCAGGAGGACAGAGGCTGGAGGGGTGAGCGCAGGAGGACAGAGGCTGGAGGGGTGAGCGCAGGAGGACAGAGGCTGAGGGGGGTGAGGGCAGGAGGACGGAGGCTGGAGGGGTGAGGGCAGGAGGACGGAGGCTGGAGGGGTGAGGGCAGGAGGACGGAGGCTGGAGGGGTGAGGGCAGGAGGACGGAGGCTGGAGGGGTGAGGGCAGGGCTGGAGGGGTGAGGGCAGGAGGACGGAGGCTGGAGGGGTGAGGGCAGGAGGACGGAGGCTGGGGGGTGAGGGCAGGAGGACAGAGGCTGGAGGGGTGAGGGCAGGAGGACAGAGGCTGGAGGCCCCCATCACAAGCACAGTGCAGCCAACTTTATCTTTATTTACATTACATTTATTTTACACTCACTGTGATCCTCCGGCTGCTCTGTCTCTGCTTCCAGCCCCCCACAGTCCACAGGGCAGCTGCACAGGCTCTTCTGCTCCCGGGGCCGGCACTGCAGCTTGCACTGTGTAG
>JARQOC010004135.1:0-11806 GCA_033576535.1 Allobates femoralis
GAATGCATCTTTTAAGGTATTCCTCCCGGGTAATAATCTCTGCAGGACCTATTGAGCCACCGGAGTCACCTAGGAAGCCCATCAGGTTGTTGGTAGCCTCGCTCTTCTCCCACCAACAACAGAGTTGCTCCCCTCTCACCTCTAGCGTCGCGGGTGCAGGTATTAAGGGCTCCGGCAACGGCAGGCATCCCTCTGGCAAGGCTCCGAGCAGATCAATCTCCTTTACAGCAGGGCATGATGTCACTTTGGGAACGGACACATCTATCAAGGTTGCGGTGCGGCAGATCTCCTCGCTTTCAATGCGATAGTACGAGAGCCAACCCAGCCGGGTTGCGTGGATGAGGTCTGGAATCTTTGCCGTACATCTACGTGAATCCGGGTACGTTGTTCTTCATGAGCCCCGAGTTGTCTGCAGCGGCAGCAGTCGCAGCACACCTCGCCAGGTGTCTCAGATCTCAGGACGTTCTTTGCCGCCTTCCGCTATGCTGCTGTGGTCACTCAAGGTCTTTCCCTGGCCAGGTTCCTCCACAAATACTCTTTGTGGGCCCTCCGGGATCACTTGGGGTCTTCCTGCTGCAGCGCTCTCTTTGGCGTCCTCCGTTTCCGTCCTCAAGTACTCTGATGGTGACTGCTTCTCTTCCGGTTCTTTGTCCAGCCTCTTCCTGATGACGATTTCCTGTTCTTCCGCCCGCTCCTCTTTGGTAGGTGGATTTAGGGGTGGAGGCTCCTCTTTGGGATTGATGGCTGGCTCCCCCGGAGTTAATAGGAGCCAGGGCGGGTCTTTCTTTTCGCGCCTTGGGCCGGGCCGGCCCAAGATGGGGGGTCTAGGCACGCCTCCATTGCACATGGTCTCAAGCCTCCATGGCCACCATTAAGCCCAGATTTGGCAGGATAAGTCCAGAACACGTTATTTAGGCAGACAGGGTCCAATTCCTTTGAACCGGGTACATCCTGTTCGTGTCGCCAGGTCTGTCGAGCCCACTGGGACGAGGTACTCGGTACCGGACCGGGTTTGCTGCTGGGGGATGTCACGGAGGTCCTGGTCCGGACCGTGTCCCGGGCCCTGGCAGGGAAAAGGAGGGGTATTTACAGGGGATTAAATGTTTGTCACGACGCCACCCACGGCTTGTGGTCAATGGTGGGACCACCGTTGCTGCAGAACCTCCGGGGATGATGTTAAAGCAGCTATAGATGGAATAGTTCTCCGCAGGTAGAACTTAGTTCCCCGGGGCAGTGATGATTAAGGTGTATAGTGTAGGCTTGAAGTAGGTGCAATTTACTTACTATCCTGCTGCTGCAGCCTTCCTTCATTCAGTGTCCAGGGCTGACAGGCTGTGGTTCTCCAGGTGGGAACTTTCTGCAGTCCTGCTGGAGGGAATCATGCACAGACAATCGCGAATCATGCAAGGGAGTCAGAAGCAGGGTTCACCGTGTTTACTTTGCAGTTCTTTTGGTACAGCAGTTCAAGTACCGTTCTTACACGGGTTACAACTTTCCCCTCCAGGTTTCTCTTTACTCCCTGCAGCCAGTTTGTTACTCTCTGTGACCCCTCACTCTTTCTCTGTCCTTTCTAAGCTTTACTCTCTCTTTTCTCTCTCACTGTGCGCGTGTCTCCGGACAGTGGTCGCCACTGAGTTGCCTGTCCTATGGGGTAGGAATTCTAACGTGGAGTTAGAGCTCCCCGGCGGTAGTCTGGGGAAACCGGGTGAATCGTCGGTTCCCTTCAGAGCCGACACTCTGCTACTAGCCTAGCCTCCAATAGTCCTGCTATGCTAGTTTCTATCAGGCTCCCTTCTACCGTGTGATGCTGGTTCCATACAGAAGGCTACTCCGCCTGCAGTCGGTCGTCTCGCTGTGTTCCCAGGACCCAGTATCACTGGTCCTCTCTTTCCTCACACTCCTAGGGTGCTGGCTCTGGATGGGCTTTCTCTCCGTGGCTGCTCTGGCTCTTTGGATTCTGCGCTCAATACACCCCACTCCTCCAGGATGCGTGCTTCTGTTCTGTACTGCTCAGCCTACCTCAGCCTAGTGACTTCTTTGTCCCCCCCTTCTCTATTTCTACCATCTATCACCTGACCCACGCACTGTTCTGCAAACCCACCACCCTTTGCCCCCCTAGAGTCCGGGCTCTGGGTTGGGTGCTGCCCTCTAGTGGTATGTGGGATGCCTGTGAGGGTGTTTGTGTGAAACTGTCTTCCTATCTTACCTGGCTGCAGTTCCCTATGTGGCCTCCTGGTCGCAGGGGCGCCACATATATCTGAAATCAGCGTCAGTCAGAGAAGGTGTGATTGCTGAAATTCACTATTCGTATACACCCAAACACCAACACTGTACACTATTTTAGGTGCTGGATTTTTTTTTAGCAATTCTTGAGAATGGAGTTAAGTTTTCTTGAAAAATTAGAAAATAATGTAATGTGTATACAGCCCACAGTCTGTAATGTGTATACAGCCAGTCTGTAATGTGTATACAGTGAGCAGTCTGTAATGTGTATACAGCTGGCAGTCTGTAATGTGTATACAGCAGCAGTCTGTAATGTGTATACAGCGAGCAGTCTGTAATGTGTATACAGCGAGCAGTCTGTAATGTGTATACAGCCCACAGTCTGTGTTGTGTATACGGCCCGCAGTCTGTAATGTCCAGGATCAGAAAGTTTTCGTGCGGACAGAGTTCGCTCTCTGTTCTTCCTGGTGCCTCCATGGAATCTGTTCCTCTCTGCACTCAGCACTGGACTTTCTGCCGCGAACTTTCATCTTTCCTCATCTCCAGGATCTGGCTGAGTCTTTCCTATCTATATACCACAGCCTCCTAAATATATAGCACAGCCTCCTGGGTATGCTGGGTATAATTCTCCTGTCCTGTATACTGGGTGTAATCTCAGTATCTGTATATTCTGTATATATACACTGCACAGTACACTCTCCTGTCCTGTATACTGGTGTAATCTCAGTATTGTATTATTCTGTATATATACACTGCACAGTACCACTTCTCTGTCTGTATACTGGGTGTACCTGTATCTGTATTATTCTGTATAATATATATCACCCACTGGTGCAGACGTATTAGTAGCACACCTCTCTGTCATTTGTATACTGGATTATTTGTTAGTATATCTCGTAACTAATCTGTATGTTTCTGTATACAGATATATGCACGTGCAGAAGTATTAGCAAGTTGTATTTTAGGATTATTTTTTATGATCAACAATTATGTTTCAATCACCCAAAGACTCAATATCAAGTATCATATTTTGGAAGTTGAGTGTTTTTTAGATTGGTCTTAGAGGAATTTGTGTCAGGTACTATACTGTCGAATTATTAGCAACTTAATAAAACAATATATTCCCATCTCACTTGTTTATTTTCACCAGGTAAACTAATATAACTGCATAAATATTAGAAAAAAAACATTTCTGACATGCAAAAACAAAACACAAAAAAAATTAGTGACCAATATAGCCCCCTTTCTTTATGATGACACTCAGCAGCCTCCATCCATAGATTGTGTCAGTTGCTTGATCTGTTTATGATCAACATTGCGTGCAGCAGCCACCACAGCCTCCCAGACACTGTTCCCTGAGGTGTACTGTTTTCCCTCCCAGACACTGTCCCCAGAGGTGTACTGTTTTTCCCTCCCAGACACTGTTCCCAGAGGTGTGCTGTTTTCCCTCCCAGACACTGTCCCCAGAGGTGTACTGTTTTCCCTCCCAGACACTGTTCCCAGAGGTGTACTGTTTTCCCTTCCAGACACTGTCCCCGGAGGTGTGCTATTTTCCCTCCCTGTAGATCTCACATTTTAGGAGGGACCACAGGTTCTCTATGGGACGGGATTCAGTATCAGGTGAATACAAAGGCTGTCCATGTCATTTTTTTTCTTTCTTTTAGACCTTTACTAGGCTAGCACTCAACAGTGTTGAATGTTTTACGGTGCCAGTGAAGGGAGCCAAAGGTTCCGTAGACAATATGGTTTGTAATCACTGGACACGTACAATGTCCGGTATGCTTAAGGTGAAAGTTTATTATACAGTGCTGAGTGAAGCGACAGGCAAGTTAGACGTTTCGGCCAAAACATTGGCCTTGTTCACATTGTCGCCCTTATGGTTGCTTCGGAATAAACAGCTAGAACAATGTGGTTTTTTGTTCATGTGGTGAAGCCAGCTTTGGGTGATATATATATACCCGTTCTTCTGATATTCTGAGGGGAATGTCCAGCAGGATATATGCTTATAGGACGAGGATCTGCAGGATAGGCTGCGTCTTCGGTCTGATCTAGTGGTTAGATGTAGGGATCCCTTCAGATTCAAGACTTCCCTGGGTTATCATAGATGAGACAGGGTACAAGGGTCTCTGTGTGAAGAGCTCGCCCTTTAGTGGAGCCACAGGTGTTCTAGGCTGTTATGTCAGCTTGTGTTGTATGATCAGTACCTAGTTGGTGATGCTATGGTGGCGGAGCTTTCGCTTTCCGTCAGTGATATAGCAGTGCTAGCACATCAGTGCATCAGCATGCACTGATGTGCTAGCACTGCTATATCACTGACGGAAAGCGAAAGCTCCGCCACCATAGCATCACCAACTAGGTACTGATCATACAACACAAGCTGACATAACAGCCTAGAACACCTGTGGCTCCACTAAAGGGCGAGCTCTTCACACAGAGACCCTTGTACCCTGTCTCATCTATGATAACCCAGGGAAGTCTTGAATCTGAAGGGATCCCTACATCTAACCACTAGACCAGACCGAAGACGAAGACGCAGTCTATCCTGCAGATCCTCATCCTATAAGCATATATCTTGCTGGACATTCCCCTCAGAATATCAGAAGAACGGGAATACAGTATATATCACCCAAAGCTGGCTTCACCACATGAACAAAAAAACACATTGTTCTAGCTGTTTATTCCGAAGCAACCATAGGGGCGACAATGTGAACAAGGCCATTGTTTTGGCCGAAACGTCTAACTTGCCTGTCGCTTTACTCAGCACTGTATAATAAACTTTCACCTTAAGCATACCGGACATTGTACGTGTGCAGTGATTACAAACCATATTGTCTTCCAGAAACTGGCAGTAGGTCTGGGAGTTGAGCTTCACTCCATCCTCAACCCAAAAGGTCCCACAAGTTCAGAGAGCGAGCACAAGGGAGGGGGCAGAGAATGAGTCACAAGGGAGGGCAGCAGAGCGCGAGCACGGGGGAGGGTGGGAGAGCGCGAGTACAGGGAGGGGCAGAAATCAGGCACAGGGAGGAGGGCAGAGAGTGAGCACAGGAGGCAGAGCATGAGCACGTGGAGGGGCAGAGAGCGAGCACAAGGGGGCGGGAAAGAGCAAGCACAAGTGGGTGGGTACAGAGCGAGCACAAGTGGGGGGCAGAGAATGAGCACAAGGGAGGGGAGGGAATGAGCACAGGGGAAGCGGCTGACGTGAGCAAGGAGGCAGAGGCAAGCACCGGGGGGCGGCTGAGAGCAAGCACAGGGGTGGGCAGCAGAGAGCAAGCACAGGGGTGTAAGAGAACGAGGCAGCACAGTGGGTGGCACAGACGAGGCAGCATGGGGGGCAGAGAGCGAGGGGAAAAAACAGCAAAGGACAGACCGCACAGGTGGGAGTGATGGCCACCGCCCCCAGTGCCATACAGTCCCATTCTGATGTCACTGCCCACCCGATATAATCGGGCTCCCATCTAGTGCTATTAGAACAGGTGAGCTGCCCAGCACTATATATGTGCACCCCACAGGACAGACGCCCCAATTAACCCACCAACACTAAAGGCCTGACTGCATCCTGCATAAATGATAAAATGTACAATAAAAAAGATGAAGAATGATGTATAAAATACACGAGGTGGTAACCCGCACTTATCACATCCTCACACTTTACTGGAGGACATTATTATCATTACTTGGCTTTCTACATTCTCCATCTTGTTTTTATTATTATTTTCTGTGATTTTTTATTACTTTTATTTAGTATTTTAGTTTTTGTTCTATCAGAGACTTAAACAGATATACAGGTAATGAATTACAGAGTGACTCCAGAGCTTATACATGTAGATGTAGAATATATCAGATTATCTATAGATTCCATAATGATGATTAAGGGCAGACGGAGCTTTCTATAATCACATGTATATATAACGCTTCTTACCTCCCCGGGGGTTTCCATGTTATAGACTGGTATTCATGTAAAGCTCTTGACCACTGGCAGCCCATGGTGTAAAATGTCCTACTTCAATATTTTGTATAACCTAAGACCGGTATTATATGTGAATCTCCAGTTTGTTATCTTATATGAATGTACGGATTCCCCTTGGTCATTAAAGTAGTATATCGGCTTCACTGGATCCGGTGGATTCTTCATCATTTGTATGTAACGCTGTAATTTTCCGTGTGTATTGTAGAAATCCGGTTGTGGAATTCTGTTGATATTTGTCTTTTATAAATGAGAACATTTCATGTAGAGCTTTGGCCAGGACTTCTACTGCGTAATACAGTCTCGGAGAGACCCCTGATGACAGGTAATTCATTATACTTGGCACTGTATACTCATCTGTATTATTATAACCATGTGTCAAATTGTATGTAAATGAAGGAATCTTTATCTGCATTTTCTGCTCTTGAATCTAGTATTCTCCAGAAATCCTTATCATGGGAATCAATGAAATGTTTGCTGTAGTTTTTCACGAGATCTTCTACACCTGGGAAAGGTTGTGATGAAATCTCCACTACTAGACTCCCATTCAATAATGGAAAGACTTCAATACCATTGATTAAACTGGAGACCCAGGATGGTGGAAAGATGAACGTTTTGTCAATAAGTAGAGATTTTAGTTGGTATACATTACTAATATAATCAGAGTAGATCCCACACATTATAATGATATTGACTTTTGGATGCTTCCAAATTGATAAAATATCTTCCAAATTATTATCACGTGCAAGTTTTATGATGAAGGCGGCACAGATCCCGTGTTCTCTCATGTATTTTGTTAGTATCTGCAGTTCATTCTCTCCAGTCTCATCATCAGATACACAAATCCCAACCCAGGTCCAGCCGAAATGCTCCAACAGTTTGGTGATTGCCATATTGTGGATGTGGTGATTTTGGACTGTTCGGAAAACATGTGGATAGAGGCGTCTATCAGACAATGAGAGGTCGGTGGCTCCATAACTGATCTGCAAAACATAACAAATGATTAAAAATAAGGATCTGAAGAAACTTCTTAATAAGTCACAATGTATTTGCACCCGATATAAGCAAACCATGGGTGGGACATGATCAACTCAGGATATGGTCACAGCGTCTCATCATATTCATCATAATTTACTTCACTAAAGAGCGTAACTGACTCCAGACATGTGCGCCAGCCCCGGCTACTGTCCATTACTGGTGATGGCGCACACTGGGTATCATTAAGCCTCTTAATGAATCAGGTGACTGTACACCAGTGAGCGATGCAGTAAGACCGACATCACTACATCAGTCTTCATGAATGCGGAGACATGGGGGTCAGTGAATGTCTCATCTGCTGGCCCAGCCGTCTTTAGAAAGACCACATAGCAAGGGCTCATCCCAGCTGAACACCCGAACTCCTTAACTGTGGGCAGAACACTACTCAGACAACACAGGGTGAGGGAACCACAATAGCAAAACTGTATTGATTACCCAACAGTTAACGGCAGATAAAACAAAACCAAGTAAACACAGAATATTACAGGCAACAGGGTCTCACCCTTCCGTTGGCTCATCAGGGATTATAATGTGTGTGTTTTAGGGGCTTCTAGGGCCACTTACTCCAATCCAGCACCACTCCGCTTTCAGGGGGCAACCAATGAGAAAGGAATAACAACAAGTGTAGAAAGTTAACTGAGCATAGCAAAGTCTGTAGGTAAGAGACTGACTTGTCCCAACCTGGGCTTCTTCTTTAAGTATTCTCTGGTGCACCTCTAGTTGGGGCCAAAGTACCTAGATTAAGGGCCAAAAAGCATATGAACTCAAGGTTATTGAACAGATCTCATTATATACCCCTGAGCACTCACTTCAAGACATTGGAGACTTCCCGATTGGTGGAATTAGAAAGTGCTCTCATTGGTAGATTTGAAGCTGCATACATAATATCCCTATGAGAGTCATGAGAGTCATGTAAGGTGAGAGGGTCATGTAAGTTTCATTAAATAAGTAGTATGCAACCTTGGAGAATGAGTCTAGACTGGCAAAAACACTGGATTAGCAAATATGAGATAGCAAGAACAAGGTCACTATGTCTGGCTATTTTAAGAAGCTTAACCTCTGCCATACATTGACAAAGTCTGTGTCGTCACAATGAACTGCTCCTTTATCTACAGCTTTAAGTCAGTTATTCAATAAGAATTTCTGAGATACTAAAACACACATGTTGTCGCACAGGACAAAACATGACATGAAGCTATAGGAAGAATATTATATACTAGATGGTGGCCCGATTCTAACGCATCGGGTAATCTAGAATATGTACAGTGTTGGCCAAAAGTATTGACACCCCTGCAATTGTGTCACATAACACTCAGTTTCTTCCTGAAAATGATTACAATCACAATTCTTTGGTATTATTATCTTCATTTAATTTGTCTTCAATGAAAAAACACAAAAGAGAATGAAGCAAAAGCAAAACATTGATCATTTCACACAAAACTCCAAAAATGGGCCGGACAAAAGTATTGGCACCCTCAGCCTAAGGGCCGCTTTACACACACCAACTTCTGTTTCCAACTTCTGAACAGATCTCTGGTTGCAGTGAAAACATGGACACATTGCTCCATTTTGTACACAGCCACAAAATAGAACAATGTGTCCATGGTTTCACTGCAACCAGAGATCTGTTCTGAAATTGGACACAGAAGTTGGTGTGTGTAAAGCGGCCCTAATACTTGGTTGCACAACCTTTAGCCAAAATAACTGCTTCCGGTAACCATCAATGAGTTTCTGACAATGCTCTGCTGGAATTTTAGACCATTCTTCTTTGGAAAACTGCTCTAGGTCCCTGATATTTGAAGGCTGCCTTCTCCAAACTGCCATTTTAGATCTCTCCACAGGTGATCTATGGGATTCAGGTCAGGATTCATTGCTGCCACCTTAGAAGTCTCCAGTGCTTTCTCTCAAACCATTGTCTAGTGCTTTTTGAAGTGTGTTTTGGGTCATTGTCCTGCTGGAAGACCCATGACCTCTGAGGGAGACTGGGCCCTACATTATGCTGCAAAATGTGTTGGTAGTCTTCAGACTTCATAATGCCATGCACACGGTCAAGCAGTCCAGTGCCAGAGGCAGCAAAGCAACCCCAAAACATCAGGGAACATCCGCAATGTTTGACTGTAGGGAGCTGTTCTTTTCTTTGAAGGCCTCTTTTTTTCTCCTGTAAACTCTATGTTGATGCCTTTGCCCATAAATCTCTACTTTTGTCTCATCTGACCAGAGAACATTCTTCCAAAATGTTTTAGGCTTTCTCGGGTAAGTTTTGGCAAACTTCAGCCTGGCTTTTTTATGTCTCAGGGTAAGAAGTGGGTCTTCCTGGGTCTCCTACCATACAGTCCCTTTTCATTCAGACGCCGACGGATAGTACGGGTTGACACTGTTGTACCCTCGGACTGCAGGGCAGCTTGAACTTGTTTGGATGTTAGTCGAGGTTCTTTATCCACCATCCGCATAATCTTGCGTTGAAATCTCTTGTCAATTTTTCTTTTCGTCCACATCTAGGGAGGTTAGCCACAGTGCCATGGGCTTTACACTTCTTGATGACACTGCGCACAGTAGACACAGGAACATTCAGGTCTTTGGAGATGGACTTGTAGCCTTGAGATTGCTCATGCTTCCTCATAATTTGGTTTCTCAAGTCCTCAGACAGTTCTTTGGTCTTCTTTCTTTTCTCCATGCTCAATGTGGTACACACAAGGACACAGGACAGAGGTTGAGTCAACTTTAATCCATGTCAACTGGCTGCAAGTGTGATTTAGTTATTGCCAACACCTGTTAGGTGCCACAGGTAAGTTACAGGTGCTGTTAATTACACAAATTAGAGAAGCATCACATGATTTTTCTAACAGTGCCATTACTTTTGTCTACCCCCTTTTTTATGTTTGGTGTGGAATTATATCCAATTTGGCTTTAGGACAATTCTTTGTGTTTTTTTTCATTGAAGACAAATTAAATGATGATAATAATACAAAAGAATTTGTGATTGCAATCATTTTCAGGAAGAAACTGACAGAATTGCAGGGGTGTCAATACTTTTGGCCAACACTGTATTAAGTTGACATGCTGTGACTGACAGAACTTGTTCAGTCAACGTGAGTGAACTATATATATATTATATATATATATATATATATATATATATATTGCAGCGCTCTGGTATATGGTGGTACATTACATTACATGTATAGCAGCGCTATGGTATATGGCGGTACATTACATTACATGTATAGCAGCGCTATGGTATATGGCGGTACATTACAGTACATGTATAGCAGCGCTATGGTATATGGTGGTAGATTACAGTTAGGGATGGACGAGTCTACTCGCTAGTACTCGTTACTCTGCGAGTAGTAAGGGACTCGCAGGACTCGGTACTCTGCGAGTTTTCCAGCGATTACTCGCACAGTAACGAGTCCAATGCAAATCAATATAATGAGATATAGAAATTGGTTGCGCCACGCTGCTTTATGTTTTATATCCACCCTCTGTTAAGTCACCGTTACACTCACCTTTTCCTGTTGTGCTCCACTTGAGGAAGACGCCCTGAGCGTCGAAACATGTTGTGGGAGAGGACCTAGTGTGATTTGAACAATAAACTTACAGGTAAAATACTTGTTGAAGTGTAGCTGTCTTCATATCCCAGCGCTCACCCAAACATCGTTTTATTCCAATGCAAATCAATGGCAATCCTAGTTTTGTCAGAGACTCTGACAAAACTAGGATTGCCATTGACTTGCTTTGGACTCGTTACTGTGCAAGTAATCACAGGGAAACTCGCACAGTAACGAGTCCGGCTGTCTGCTCTGTGCCCTTGGGTCCTGCAGGCTGCCGCAGCTCCAGGGTCCTAGAGCCCGCCAGCTGCCTGATGTAGCTGAAATTGCTCTCAGTCTGCTCATTCCCTGTGCATAGACATCTATATCTATGCACAGGGATGTAGCAGAGAGGACATCGCGTTTTGGACTACGTCGGACGGAAGAGGATTTTTTTAATTAATGATGGAGTCCCTAATGGCTTTTTTTTTATTTCTAATAAAAAATTTTTCTCTGTGTTGTGTTTTTTTAACCCTTTATTGGAGATTCTTAGTGGCCAGGTCAAATGTGGCCTGACATTAAGAATCTCGGGCTTAATGCCAGCTTGTATAACAAAGCTGGTATTAACCCCTTATTACCCAGCGTGCCACCGCCACCAGGGCTGCTGGAAGAGCGGGGTTCAGCGCTAGAGGATGGCGCTTCAATGAACGCGCCATCTTCTGGGGCGGCTGCGGGCTGAAATTTGCAGCGGGGGGTGCCCAGAAAGCTTGGGCCTCCCTGCGCTGCGGATTCCAGCCCCCAGCTGCTTAGCTGAACCTGGCTAGCTAGAAATTGGTGGAGCCCCACGCATTTTTTTTAATTATTTTATGAAAATTTATGAAAAAAAAAAAAAAAAGGGCTCCCCCATATTCTTGGTCCGGCCAGGACAAAAGGACCTGGGGGGTTGGGG
This sequence comes from Allobates femoralis, assembly GCA_033576535.1. NCBI lineage: Eukaryota > Metazoa > Chordata > Amphibia > Anura > Aromobatidae > Allobates > Allobates femoralis. The sequence goes on from JARQOC010004135.1 coordinate 11,702, forward strand.
CAGCCCGTCGCTGCCTGCTGTACCGGCTGGTTCCAGAAATACGGCGAAACCCACGTCAAATTTTTTTTTTGACAAATCCATAAAACAATGTAAATAAAAGGGGCT
>JARQOC010004136.1:0-11803 GCA_033576535.1 Allobates femoralis
CCAGAATAGACATTAGTGACACGATATATTTTACAGGAGAACAGGATAGTATGTGTAACAGGGTCCAGCAAAGATCAGTCAGTAAATCAGGACTCAGGATATAGAGTAATCAGGATACAGAAATGAGTGTCTGTAAACAGAGATGCACAGAATAATGACCGGATAAAAAGGAGTACTCGGATAAATAAGAGTACCAGGTCACAGAATGTAGTGACTGACAAAAGGGTAACTGAGTATATAAGGAGAACCAGATCTAGATTGTAACGTGAGCGCGAGTAATCAGGAGTATAACAGGAATCAGGATGTAATGTGATGACACAGTGGTCCAGCGTAGTGAGTTACTCGGATCAGAGAATAGGATAGATGAGTAACACAGTATGACAATGGAGTAACGGAGTAACAGGAGTATAATAGTATGTAAGTATCACGCGAAGAGATAGTATCAGGTCTGGAGTAAGTAAGGAAGGACCCCAGAGAATGATGATGGTAAACAGGATCTCAGAAATGTATGCAGTGATATACAGAATAGGATAAGTATGGTATTACAGAGTAGCACAAGAATGTAGTACAGCTCAGAAATAGGATCAGTCGATTAATAAGTACCAGCAAATGTGATGCAGCTTGAGATAATAAGGAGGAACTCGGATATAATAAGAGTAACAGGATCCAGAATGTATGACCAGTAAATACAGAGGTACTGGTCGTAATGTATGTATTACAAGTACCACAGCAGAATATGATGCAGCTCGAGATATAGGGAACTCGGATCATAATGTAAGTATTAAGTGATGACCACATATGATGCAGCCTGGAGTAATCAGGAGTAATAGGACAGTAAGTAAGTATGTACAGTATGCACAGAAGTGAGCAGCGATATAATCAGGGTAATAATCAGATGTAAATACCAGGATCACAGAATGATGACCTGATTAAACACAAATAGTGAGTGCACTCTGGGTATAATACAGAGTAACTCAGGATCAGTAATGTAATGTATGACACAGTGACTGCACCAGCAGAATAGTGAGTGCAGCTCTGGAGTATAATACAGGAGGTAACTCAGGATCATAATGTAATGTATGTACACAGTGACTGCACCAGCAGAATAGTGAGTGCAGCTCTGGAGTATAAACAGGAGGTAACTCAGGATCAGTAATGTAATGTATGTACACAGTGACTGCACCAGCAGAATAGTGAGTGCAGCTCGGAGTATAATACAGGAGGTACTCAGGATCAGTAATGTAATGTATGTACACAGTGACTGCACCAGCGAATAAGTGAGTGCAGCTCGGAGTATAATACAGGAGTAACTAGATCAGTAATGTATGTATGACAAGTACTGACCAGAATAGTAGTGCAGTCTGAATATACAGAGGTAATCAGGAGTAATAGTATGTAAAGTATGACACAGAAATAGAGATTGAGTAACGGAGTAATCGGATCATGTAATGTATGTAATGCTCCCGCAGAATAGTAGGCACCTGAGTATAATACAGGAGGTAACTAGGATCAGTAATGTATGTATGTACACAGTGATGCACCAGAATAGTAGCATGAGAATCAGAGTAACAGGATCAAAGAATGTTGAACTGACTCCAGAGAATAGGACTCGGATATAAAAGGTACTCAGACAAAGAATGTAGTCAGTCTGACAAAATAGGGTGCAGCTCTGGAGTATAATCAGGAGTACTCAGGATCAGTAATGTAGTATGTACAAGGACTGCACCAGCAGAATAGTGATGCAGTCTGAGTATAATACAGGAGTAATCAGGATCAATAGTAATGTATGTACAAGTGACTGCACCACAGATAGTGAGTGCAGCTCTGGAGTATAATACAGAGGTAACTCAGGATCAGTAATGTATGTATGTACACAGTGACTGCACCAGCAGAATAGTGAGTGCAGCTCTGGAGTATAATACAGGGTAACTCAGGATCAGTAATGTAATGTATGTACACAGTGACTGCACCAGAGAATAGTAGTCAGCTCTGGAGTAAATACAGGAGTAACTCAGGATCAGTAATGTAATGTATGTACACAGTGACTGCACCAGCAGAATAGTGAGGCAGCTCTGGAGTATAATACAGGAGGTAATCAGACAGTAATGTAATGTATGTACACAGTGATGCACAGCAGAATAGTGAGTGCAGCTCTGGAGTATATACAGGAGGTACTCAGGATCAGTAAGTAAGTATGTACACAGTGACTGCACCAGCAGAATATGAGTGCAGCTCTGAGTATAATACAGGAGGTAACTCAGGATCAGTAATGTAATGTATGTACACAGTGACTGCACCAGCAAATAGTGAGTGCAGCTCTGAGTATAATACAGAGGTAACTCAGATCAGTAATGTAATGTATGTACACAGTGACTGCACCAGCAGAATAGTGAGTGCAGCTCTGAGATAAACAGAGGTAACTCAGATCATAATGTAATGTATGACACAGTGACTGCACCAGCAGAATAGTGAGTGCAGCTCTGGAGTATAATACAGGAGGTAACTCAGGATCATAATGAATGTATGTACACAGTGACTGCACCAGCAAATAGTAGTGCAGTCTGAGTAAATACAGGAGGTAACTCAGATCAGAATAATATGTACATGACGCACAGAGAATATGAGCAGCTCTGGTAATACAGAGACTCAGATCAGTAATGATTATACACAGTGACGCCCACAAATATGTGCAGCCTGATAAACAGATAACTCAGTAGTAATGTAATTATGTACACAGACTGACCACAAATAGGATGCGCTCTGATTCAGTACTCAGATCATAATTAATGTACACGTGATGCACACAGAATAGAGGCGCTCTGTAAACAGAGTAACAGATCGTAAGTATGTATTCACAGACGCCCACAATAGCACCTGGTAATACAGAGGTAACAGATCTATGTATGTTACACAGTGACGACACAGAATATGATGCAGCTCTGGTTTACAGAGTAACTCAGATCTATGTAATTGTACAAGACGCACCAGCAAATATAGGCCTGAATATACAAGTAACTAGTGTAATAGTATGTACACATACGCACCACAGAATAGTGAGTGCAGCTCTGGAGTATAATACAGGAGGTAACTCAGGATCAGTAATGTAATGTATGTACACAGTGACTGCACCAGCAGAATAGTGAGTGCAGCTCTGGAGTATAATACAGGAGGTAACTCAGGATCAGTAATGTAATGTATGTACACAGTGACTGCACCAGCAGAATAGTGAGTGCAGCTCTGGAGTATAATACAGGAGGTAACTCAGGATCAGTAATGTAATGTATGTACACAGTGACTGCACCAGCAGAATAGTGAGTGCAGCTCTGGAGTATAATACAGAGGTAACTCAGGATCAGTAATGTAATGTATGTACACAGTGACTGCACCAGCAGAATAGTGAGTGCAGCTCTGGAGTATAATACAGGAGGTAACTCAGGATCAGTAATGTAATGTATGTACACAGTGATGCACCGCAGAATAGTGGGGTGCAGTCTGGAAAATAATACAGGAGGTAACTCAGGTCAGTAAAGTAATGTTGTACCAGTGACTGCACCCCAAATAGGAGGCAGCTTGGAGATAAAACAGGAGGTAACTCAGGGTCATAATGTATGTACACGTGAAATGCACCAAGAATAGTGAGTGCAGCTCTGGGAGTATAATACAGGAGGTAATCAGAAACATAATGTATGTATTTCCCAAAATGACCACCACAGAATAGGGTGCAGCTCTGGAGTATAATACAGGGGTAACCAGGATAAAGAATGTATGACACAGTACTGCACCCGCAGAATAGTGATGCAGCTTGGGGTATAACAGGGGGTAACTCGGGTCAGTAATGTAATGTTGTCACAGTGACTGCACCCGCAGAAAAGTGAGGCAGCTCTGGGGATAAACCCGGGGGTAAATCAGGATCAGTAATTAATTAAAGTAACAGTGACTGCACCAGCAAATAGTAGTGGGAGCTCTGGGGTATAAACGGGGGTAACTCAGGATCAGAATGTAATGTATGACACTTTACTGCACCCCAGAATAGTGAGTGCGTCGGAATAAACGGAGGAAAAACAGGATCAAAATAATTATTACACAGGACGCCCACAGAATAGTGAGGCAGCTCTGGATAAACAAGAGGTAACTCGGATCGTAATGTAAGTTGTACCCCAGTGACTGCACCAGCGAATAGTGAGGCAGCTCTGGGGTAAAACAGGGGGTAAACCCGGATCAGTAATGTAATGATGACACGTGACTCACCCGCAGAAAAGTGAGTGCAGCTCTGGAAAATACAGGGGGGTAACCGGATCAGAAAAGTAATTAGTACACGGCTGACCGCAGAATAGTGATGCAGTCTGGATTAATAAGAGGAACTCAGGTCAGTAATGTAATGTATGTACACATGACTGACCCAAAAGTATGCGTTTGGGTATAAAAGGGGGTAACTCGGATTAAGAATTTTTTAACAAGGGGCCCCCCGAATGGGGGTTTTAGTTTGGGTAACGGTATAATTAAGTAAAATGGGGGAGAAAAAGGGGGGGTTGGGAAATTTAAATTTTTAAAATATAAGTATGTAAACCCGGGGCACCCGCAGAAAAGTGAGGGGCCCCGGGGAAAACCGGGTAATAGGTCAGTAATGTAATGTATGTAACCCGGATGACAGCCGGGGGGTTACCGGAGATAATCAAGGAATAGGTCAGTAATGAAGAGAAAGTGATGCCCCCAAAAAAGGGGTATCGGAGTAAATCAAGGAATGGGGGGTAATGTATTTTTACAAAAAGCAGAATGGAGGGTTTTGGGGTTTAAAAAAAAAGGGGGGTAATAGGATCAAATTAAAGAAGAAAAGTGATGCAACGATATATAGTCGGGGTAAAAACCCGAAGTAATAGGAACAGTAATGAAAGAAATATGCCCCCCAGCAAATATAGGATTGGATTAAAAAGGGAACAGGATCAAAGAATGTTTAAAAAGGGCTCAAAAAAATATAGGATCTGGGGTATAATAAGAGGGAACTTGACAGGAATGAATGTTGGCCAAATTCACCGGTAGGGGAAACTAGTAAAACAGGGGAACTCCCTGTTGAATTATTTACCGGATACCAAAGGGAAAGGGGTTTGGGTTTTCAAAAGGGGGCCAGGATAGTAATGTAATGTATTAACAGGACTAACAGAATGTAGTGAGCCGGATTAAAACAAAAGGGGGTAACAAAATAGAGTAAAGACAGTGATGAAAGAAAGTGATGCACCCAGATAATAAAAGGGGGTAGGAAAACAGTAAATTTTTTTTTAAAGGGAAAAACCCCCAAAAAAAAAAAAAAAAAAAAAAAAAAAAAAAAAAAAAAAAAAAAAAAAAAAAAAAAAAAAAAAAAAAAAAAAAAAAAAAAAAAAAAAAAAAAAAAAAAAAAAAAAAAAAAAAAAAAAAAAAAAAAAAAAAAAAAAAAAAAAAAAAAAAAAAAAAAAAAAAAAAAAAAAAAAAAAAAAAAAAAAAAAAAAAAAAAAAAAAAAAAAAAAAAAAAAAAAAAAAAAAAAAAAAAAAAAAAAAAAAAAAAAAAAAAAAAAAAAAAAAAAAAAAAAAAAAAAAAAAAAAAAAAAAAAAAAAAAAAAAAAAAAAAAAAAAAAAAAAAAAAAAAAAAAAAAAAAAAAAAAAAAAAAAAAAAAAAAAAAAAAAAAAAAAAAAAAAAAAAAAAAAAAAAAAAAAAAAAAAAAAAAAAAAAAAAAAAAAAAAAAAAAAAAAAAAAAAAAAAAAAAAAAAAAAAAAAAAAAAAAAAAAAAAAAAAAAAAAAAAAAAAAAAAAAAAAAAAAAAAAAAAAAAAAAAAAAAAAAAAAAAAAAAAAAAAAAAAAAAAAAAAAAAAAAAAAAAAAAAAAAAAAAAAAAAAAAAAAAAAAAAAAAAAAAAAAAAAAAAAAAAAAAAAAAAAAAAAAAAAAAAAAAAAAAAAAAAAAAAAAAAAAAAAAAAAAAAAAAAAAAAAAAAAAAAAAAAAAAAAAAAAAAAAAAAAAAAAAAAAAAAAAAAAAAAAAAAAAAAAAAAAAAAAAAAAAAAAAAAAAAAAAAAAAAAAAAAAAAAAAAAAAAAAAAAAAAAAAAAAAAAAAAAAAAAAAAAAAAAAAAAAAAAAAAAAAAAAAAAAAAAAAAAAAAAAAAAAAAAAAAAAAAAAAAAAAAAAAAAAAAAAAAAAAAAAAAAAAAAAAAAAAAAAAAAAAAAAAAAAAAAAAAAAAAAAAAAAAAAAAAAAAAAAAAAAAAAAAAAAAAAAAAAAAAAAAAAAAAAAAAAAAAAAAAAAAAAAAAAAAAAAAAAAAAAAAAAAAAAAAAAAAAAAAAAAAAAAAAAAAAAAAAAAAAAAAAAAAAAAAAAAAAAAAAAAAAAAAAAAAAAAAAAAAAAAAAAAAAAAAAAAAAAAAAAAAAAAAAAAAAAAAAAAAAAAAAAAAAAAAAAAAAAAAAAAAAAAAAAAAAAAAAAAAAAAAAAAAAAAAAAAAAAAAAAAAAAAAAAAAAAAAAAAAAAAAAAAAAAAAAAAAAAAAAAAAAAAAAAAAAAAAAAAAAAAAAAAAAAAAAAAAAAAAAAAAAAAAAAAAAAAAAAAAAAAAAAAAAAAAAAAAAAAAAAAAAAAAAAAAAAAAAAAAAAAAAAAAAAAAAAAAAAAAAAAAAAAAAAAAAAAAAAAAAAAAAAAAAAAAAAAAAAAAAAAAAAAAAAAAAAAAAAAAAAAAAAAAAAAAAAAAAAAAAAAAAAAAAAAAAAAAAAAAAAAAAAAAAAAAAAAAAAAAAAAAAAAAAAAAAAAAAAAAAAAAAAAAAAAAAAAAAAAAAAAAAAAAAAAAAAAAAAAAAAAAAAAAAAAAAAAAAAAAAAAAAAAAAAAAAAAAAAAAAAAAAAAAAAAAAAAAAAAAAAAAAAAAAAAAAAAAAAAAAAAAAAAAAAAAAAAAAAAAAAAAAAAAAAAAAAAAAAAAAAAAAAAAAAAAAAAAAAAAAAAAAAAAAAAAAAAAAAAAAAAAAAAAAAAAAAAAAAAAAAAAAAAAAAAAAAAAAAAAAAAAAAAAAAAAAAAAAAAAAAAAAAAAAAAAAAAAAAAAAAAAAAAAAAAAAAAAAAAAAAAAAAAAAAAAAAAAAAAAAAAAAAAAAAAAAAAAAAAAAAAAAAAAAAAAAAAAAAAAAAAAAAAAAAAAAAAAAAAAAAAAAAAAAAAAAAAAAAAAAAAAAAAAAAAAAAAAAAAAAAAAAAAAAAAAAAAAAAAAAAAAAAAAAAAAAAAAAAAAAAAAAAAAAAAAAAAAAAAAAAAAAAAAAAAAAAAAAAAAAAAAAAAAAAAAAAAAAAAAAAAAAAAAAAAAAAAAAAAAAAAAAAAAAAAAAAAAAAAAAAAAAAAAAAAAAAAAAAAAAAAAAAAAAAAAAAAAAAAAAAAAAAAAAAAAAAAAAAAAAAAAAAAAAAAAAAAAAAAAAAAAAAAAAAAAAAAAAAAAAAAAAAAAAAAAAAAAAAAAAAAAAAAAAAAAAAAAAAAAAAAAAAAAAAAAAAAAAAAAAAAAAAAAAAAAAAAAAAAAAAAAAAAAAAAAAAAAAAAAAAAAAAAAAAAAAAAAAAAAAAAAAAAAAAAAAAAAAAAAAAAAAAAAAAAAAAAAAAAAAAAAAAAAAAAAAAAAAAAAAAAAAAAAAAAAAAAAAAAAAAAAAAAAAAAAAAAAAAAAAAAAAAAAAAAAAAAAAGCAGAATAGTGAGTGCAGCTCTGGAGTATAATACAGGAGGTAACTCAGGGTCAGTAATGTTTAAAGTTACACAGTGACTGCACAGCAGAATAGTGAGTGCACTCTGGAGTATAATACAGGAGGAACTCAGGATCAGTAATGTAAAGTAGTACACAGTGACTGCACCAGCAGAATAGTGAGTGCAGCTCTGGAGTATAACAGGAGGGAACTCAGGATCAGTAATGTAATGTATGTACACAGTGACTGCACCAGCAGAATATGAGTGCAGCTCTGGAGTATAATACAGGGGGTAATCAGGATCAGTAATGTATGTATGTACCAGTGATGCACAGCAGATAGTGAGTGCAGCTCTGGAGTATAATACAGGAGGTAACTCAGGATCAGTAATGTAATGTATGTACACAGTGACTGCACCAGCAGAATAGTGAGTGCAGCTCTGGAGTATAATACAGGAGGTTTAAATCAGGATCAGTAATGTAATGTGATGTACACCCGTGACTGCAAACCAGCAGGGAAAAGTGAGTGCAGCTCTGGAGTAAATAATACAGGAGGTAACTCAGGATCAGTAATGTAATGTATGTACACAGTGACTGCACCAGCAGAATAGTGAGTGCAGCTCTGGAGTATAATACAGGAGGTAACTCAGGATCAGTAATGTAATGTATGTACACGTGACTGCACAGCAGAATAGTGAGTGCAGCTCTGGAGTATAATACAGGAGGTAATCAGGATCAGTAATGTAATGTATGTACACAGTGACTGCACCAGCAGAATAGTGAGTGCAGCTCTGGAGTATAATACAGGAGGTAACTCAGGATCAGTAATGTAATGTATGTACACAGTGACTGCACCAGCAGAATAGTGAGTGCAGCTCTGGTATAATACAGGAGGTAATCAGGATCAGTATGTAATGTATGTACACAGTGACTGCACCAGCAGAATAGTGAGTGCAGCTCTGGAGTATAATACAGGAGGTAACTAGACAGTAATGTAATGTTGTACACAGTGACTGCCCAGAGAATAGTGAGTGCAGCTCTGGAGTATAATACAGGAGGTAACTCAGGATCAGTAATGTAATGTATGTACACAGTGACTGCACAGCAAATAGTGAGTGCAGCTCTGGAGTATAATACAGGAGGTAACTCAGGATCAGTAATGTAAGTATGTACACAGTGACTGCACAGCAGAATGTGAGTGAGCTCTGAGGATAATACAGGAGGTACTCAGGTCAGTAATGTAATGTATGTACACAGTGACTGCACCAGCAGAATAGTGAGTGCAGCTCTGGAGTATAATACAGGAGGTAATCAGGATCAGTATGTAATGTATGTACACAGTGATGCACCAGCAGAATAGTGAGTGCAGTCTGGAGATAAACAGGAGTAATCGGATCAGTAATGTAATGTATGTACACAGTGACTGCACCAGCAGAATGTGAGTGCAGCTCTGGAGTATATACAGGAGGTAATCGTCAGTAATGTAATGTATGTACACAGTGACTGCACCAGCAGAATAGTGAGTGCAGCTCTGGAGTATAATACAGGGGTAACTCAGGATCAGTAATGTAATGTATGTTACACAGTGACTGCACCAGCAGAATAGTGAGTGCAGCTCTGGAGATATACAGGAGGTAACTCAGGATCAGTAATGTAATGTATGTACACAGTGACTGCACCAGCAGAATAGTGAGTGCAGCTCTGGAGTATATACAGGAGGTAACTCAGGATCAGTAATGTAATGTATGTACACAGTGACTGCACCAGCAGAATAGTGAGTGCAGCTCTGGGTATAATAAGGAGGTAACTCAGATCAGTAATGTAATGTATGTACACAGTGACTGCACCAGCAGAATAGTGAGTGCAGCTCTGGAGTATAATACAGGAGGTAACTCAGATCGAAGTAATGTATGTACACAGTGACTGCACCACAGAATAGTGAGTGCAGCTCTGGAGTATAATACGGAGGTAACTCAGGATCAGATGTAATGTATGTACACAGTGACTGCACAGCAGAATAGTGAGTGCAGCTCTGGAGTATAATACAGGAGGTAACTCAGGATCATAATGTAATGTATGTACACAGTGACTGCACCAGCAGAATAGTGAGTGCAGCTTGGAGATAATAAGGAGGTAATCAGGATCTAATGTAATGTATGTACACAGTGACTGCACCAGCGAAAGTGAGTGCAGTCGGGAAATAAGGAGGTACTAGGATCAGTATGTAATGTATGTACACAGTGATGCACAGCAGATAGTGAGTGCAGCTCTGGATAATACAGGAGGTAACTAGGATCAGTAATGTAATGTTGTCACAGTGACTGCACCAGCAGATATGAGTGCAGCTCTGGAGTATAATACAGGAGTAATCAGGATCAGTAATGTAATGTTGTACAGTGACTGCCAGAGAATAGTGAGTGAGTCTGGAGTTAAGAGGTAACTCGGTCAGTAATTATGTAGTAACAGTGAGACAGCGAATGTGAGTGGCTTGGAATACAGGAGGAACTCGGATCAGTATGTTACCAGTATGCACCAGAATAGTGAGTGCAGTTGGAGTAATAGGAGGTAATAGGTCAGTAATGTATGTATGTCACAGTGACTGCAGCGAATAGGAGTGCAGTTGAGTTACAGGATCGGATGTAATGTATGTATGTACCAGTGACTGCCAGAGATTGAGGCAGTCGGGTAATACAGGGGTAACTCGAATGTAAGTATGTAACGTGATGACGCAGATAGTGGGTGGAGTTAGGAGGTTGTCAGTAAGTAATGTTGTACAGTGATGCAGCAGATAGTGGTGAGCTTGGGTAATACAGGGTAACTGGATCATATGTATGTATTCAGTGAGCCCAGGAATAGTGAGTGCGTCGGAATAATACAGGAGGTAATAGGACGTAATGTAATGTGTCACGTGATGCCAGCAGAGTAGGCAGTGGATATAGGGGTATCAGACAGTATGTATGTACACGTGATGCGAGAATAGTGATCGTGGTGAGTGCAGCTCTGGAGTATAATACAGGAGGTAACTCAGGATCAGTAATGTAATGTATGTACACAGTGACTGCACCAGCAGAATAGTGAGTGCAGCTCTGGAGTATAATACAGGAGGTAACTCAGGATCAGTAATGTAATGTATGTCACACAGTGACTGCACCAGCAGAATAGTGAGTGCAGCTCTGGAGTATAATACAGGAGGTAACTCAGGATCAGTAATGTATGTATGTACACAGTGACTGCACCAGCAGAATAGTGAGTGCAGCTCTGGAGTATAATACAGGAGGTAACTCAGGATCAGTAATGTAAGTATGTACACAGTGACTGCACCAGCAGAATAGTGAGTGCAGCTCTGGAGTATAATACAGGAGGTAACTCAGGATCAGTAATGTAATGTATGTACACAGTGACTGCACCAGCAGAATAGTGAGTGCAGCTCTGGAGTATAATACAGGAGGTAACTCAGGATCAGTAATGTAAGTATGTACACAGTGACTGCACCAGCAGAATAGTGAGTGCAGCTCTGGAGTATAATACAGGAGGTAACTCAGGATCAGTAATGTAATGTATGTACACAGTGACTGCACCAGCAGAATAGTGAGTGCAGCTCTGGAGTATAATACAGGAGGTAACTCAGGATCAGTAATGTAATGTATGTACACAGTGACTGCACCAGCAGAATAGTGAGTGCAGCTCTGGAGTATAATACAGGAGGTAACTCAGGATCAGTAATGTAATGTATGTACACAGTGACTGCACCAGCAGAATAGTGAGTGCAGCTCTGGAGTATAATACAGGAGGTAACTCAGGATCAGTAATGTAATGTATGTACACAGTGACTGCACCAGCAGAATAGTGAGTGCAGCTCTGGAGTATAATACAGGAGGTAACTCAGGATCAGTAATGTAATGTATGTACACAGTGACTGCACCAGCAGAATAGTGAGTGCAGCTCTGGAGTATAATACAGGAGGTAACTCAGGATCAGTAATGTAATGTATGTACAAGTGACTGCACCAGCAAAAATAGTGAGTGCAGCTCTGGAGATAATAAGGGGGGAAAATCGGGCAGAAAAGTAATGTATGTAAAAAGTGCGCCCGGGGAAATAGGGGGTAGCTCTGGAGATAAACAGGGGGGACTCGGTCAGAATGTAATGTTG
>JARQOC010004137.1:0-11797 GCA_033576535.1 Allobates femoralis
ATGCTGGTGATGATGGGGAGGAGGCTAACGCTACAATTTGAGGATGGGAGAGATTGAGGGAGGCTGATTCTACAAGTTTGAGATGGGGGAGTGGAGGCTAATGCTTTAGACAGGGGTTAGGGTGGCTATTACTATAGAATAGTTTTTAGAGGAGCTATTACAGTATGCTGGGGTTTATGAGGCGGCTATTAATGTACATTACGGCCGAGAGGGGCTGTTACTGTAGAAAGGGGTTTAGAGTGCCTTACATAGGGAGGGATAATGCAAGTGACATGGATGGGGGACAATGTAGGGGGTTCAATATGGAGTGGAGCAATGTATGGGACTCAGTATGAAAAGTGGCACAGTGTGGGGTCTCTGCATTAGGCGTGAGGTAATGTGGTGGTCTCTGTAGGCAGCGGGAGAGTTTTATTATGGAGAAGGGGCAGCATGAGGGTGTCAGTATAGAGGGGCAGTGTGAGGGCACAGTATGGAGTTGGGACAGCATTAGTGGGCATTGTGAAGAAGGAGCAGCATGATGTGGGAACTGCGTGGAGATCAAAGTTCATAATTGAGAAAAGTGTGGTTGGTATAACTTATAAGGGAGTATAGTGTGGAGTTTGTTTATTAGTGGTCAGTGAGACGGTCATACTACACAAGGGCGGACAGTGCGGCGGTCATAGTATAAAAGGGGGGACGAAGTGGTGGTGATAGAATATAAGGGGGGACGGAGTGGTGATAGTATATAAGGGGGGATGGTGTGATGGTCATAGTATATAAGGGGGATGGTATTGTCATAGTATATAAGAGGGGACAGTGTGGTGGGAATATTGTATAAGGGGGATGGTGTGGTGGGAATATTATATAAGGGGGGATGGTGTTGTGGTCATAGTATATAAGGGGGACGGTGTGTGGTGGGAATATTATATAAGAGGGGATGGTGTGATGGGAATATTTTATAGGAGAGGATAGCATGGAGGCCAGGGACAATGAGGAGTAATTATTTTTTTTTGCAGGGGCACAGCATAGGGTTTATTTAAGAAACAGCATGGGTGGTAATTTTTTCTTTTTTCAGGAGCATTATAATAAAAGTTTTATTTTTTTTAAGGGCATCGTCTCAGGATGTGCTACAGAAGATCGGAGAAGAGGGAAGTCTACAGAATTGAACTGTGGATGTGAAGTCATTATGGAGTCTGGCACATGAGAACACAGCGATTGGTGAGTATATTATGACGGAGACATTAGACTATGGGCCCTTTCACATCAGCGTTTTTTTAAATTTGCGGCAGATGCGGTGAAAAAACCGCATCTGCCGCAACTGCCGCATAATGGTTCCACTTGCGGCACGGTTGCGGTTTTTTCCATAGGAAGTATAGGGGGACTTGCGGCAGATGCGGCAAGTGCGGTATTGCACTTGCGGCAGGTGCGGCAGAGAAAAAAAACGCGGCTTACTGCGGTTTTTTTCTCTGCCGCACCTGCCGCAAGTGCAATACCGCACTTGCCGCATCTGCCGCAAGTCCCCCTATACTTCCTATGGAAAAAACCGCAACCGTGCCGCAAGTGGAACCGTTATGCGGCAGTTGCGGCAGATGCGGTTTTTTCACCGCATCTGCCGCAAATTTAAAAAAACGCTGATGTGAAAGGGCCCTAAGCTATCATTTACACAGGTTTAGGGGTAAAAATTACCAGAGTGCTTTTCTAATATTTGCAAAAAAATCTACTTTATTTAACAAGCAAATGTGGGTGCTTCAATGCACCGTTGGTGTAGCCTATGCTTTGCTGCACCGTTCCGCCCTTGTATTTGTATATTAACGCCAGTGTTTTATCTTTATTGACAGCACTCCATTGATAAAAGTGAGTTCTTGCAAGTCTGTGCTCACGCACTGACACTGGATGAGTGCAGCAGCGCACCCAAAGTGTCAGTGTGGATGCACACAATGTGGCTACAGGTTTGTTCTGACATCTGCTTCCTGACTGTTTTTGGCTTCGCTTTGAACAGCTTCAGTAAAGAGGAGGGGTGTTGAGGCCTCTCCTTCTCACTGAAGCAATTTTTCTTGCTGCTCTTCTGGGACATAAGTGGTGGTCAAAGGCAAACAGGAATCCAAAGTCAGTTTGCGTCCACAGCCACATTGTGCACACTCGCACTGACACTTGGAATGCGCTGCTGTGCTCATCCAGTGTCAATTATCTCAAGCTCAAAATTGGTTTTAGTCTGCTATTGGTCTTACTAAGGCTACCTTCACATTTGCGTTCCTCTCCGCAGCGTTCTGCGGAGAGGATCCGCAATGTGACCGCAGCACCGCAAGCCCCTATGTTTATAATGGGAGCGCACGGTGCTGCGCTTGACTGCGCATGACCGTGCGCACCCATTCACTGTCATATGTGATTTGTTGCGTCCCTGGTGTGGACGAGACTGTGTGCGCACAAATCACATATGGCGGTGAATGGGTGCACACGGTCATGCGCAGTCAAGCGCAGCACCGTGCGCTCCCATTATAAACATAGGGGCTTGTGGTGCTGCGGTCACATTGTGGATCCCCTCCGCAGAACGCTGCGGAGGGGAACGCAAATGTGAAGGCAGCCTAAGGGAGTGCTGTCAGTCAAGACAAGGTAGTGGCTTTCATATACTAATATTAGGGCCTAAGGGTGCACTAAGGCATAGGCCATGCCAAGAATGCACCAAAGCCCCCTCATTTTAATATTTAAAAAGTAGATTTTTAAGCAAAAATTAAAGGGGTTCTCTGATCTGGCATGACAAGTCTGCAGTCATTCTGTCTGACTACAGACTTGTGAATCCTCCCAGCACATGCACTGCAATGATTCATCTGTGTCTATGCCGGTAATGGCACTCATGTATTCGATTTGCAGACTCCTGGTCAGGAGTCAGAAGTCGTCTAGGGGGCACGGCCTTGCTCAATACAAATGTACTGAGTGAGGCTGCAACCACTAGACAAGTTTGACCAGGAGTCTGCATATCGCATTCTTACTTCCATTACCAGCAGAGACTCCGACGAATCGCAGGGAGGATTCACAAGTCTGCAGTCTTACAGAATGACTGCAGACTTGTCATTCCAGACAGGACAGCCCTTTTAAGCTAAACTGTATATGATATTTGTTGGGGCTGCGTCCCCTATCTTAATGTTTATGCAATTTAATTGCCATTTGGGTGACCGACTCCGATTAGGCAAGCTGCAAAATTGTTTCACCCAACAAACAAATATTTTACTTGTGCATTGGGTGATTTGACAGCCTGTTTAATAACATCAATAATCAGTTTTCGATTATTGGCAGCATTCTAAATACACCTCAAAGAGTAAATACATTTTCAGAAGTTTTTTTTAAATGTTTTCTGCCCAATAATTCTAAGCAGATTGGTGGGGAATCTGGTCCTGAGAACCCCTAACAACAGCTTAAAAGTCCTTTTAAAAGATTGCACAGAATGGATACAGTAGAAAGTTTAGTCCTGTCTCCTGAGCTGTGCACTTTTAAGAGCTCTTCTGAGCAATCTATGGGGTTCTCAGGACCCAGACCCACACCATTATGCTCAGAATTAATGGACCTAAACATACAAGATATCTCCCAAAAGCTAAGGTATTTTCTAAATGTTTAATAGTTCTGCTGCCTCTACCTGAACAGTGCTGTGGCTCCTGTATGGTCACCAGTGTAATTGCTGATAACAACAGCTCCCAGTATCTCCTTACCATTGTTAGGGCCCTTTCACATCAGCGTTTATTTATCAGCGGTCAGCCGCGGGTTTTTTCGCGGCCGCACCTGCCACAAGTGCAAAACCGCACTTGCCGCACCTGCCGCAAGTCCCCCTATACTTTCTATGGGGATTACCGCAATCGCGCCGCAAGTGCAGCGGTTATGCGGCAATCGCGGCAGATGCGTTTTTTTCACCGCATCTGCCGCGATTTCAAATATCGCTGATGTGAAAGGGCCCTTAGACAAACTGAGAGCTGCAGTTTCATGCAATATGGTTGTATGTTGGTCTGGCGGTGGTTCTGGTGATAGTCATGTACTGATGGTGTTTCTGGTAATGTAGTCATGTACTGATAGTGGTTGTGGTGATGTAATCTTGTATGAACAGTGGCTGTGGTGATGTAGTTATGTAGATGTAGCAATATTTCATTTATTAGACTTGATAGAAGGTCATTATATGGTCAATGTGCCAGACTGAAAATATAGCTGTTTAAATGAGGTGATGTCAGTTGAACAAGTATCTGACAAAAGCCCACACACTAAACACAGATGTCCCATCATTCAGTTGGTAGCTATGTTTCTTGACTCTCCCATACACAGATGCGCTCTTTGTTGAGTGCTCTTGTGGTCTCTATGAGAAAGCTGCTATTAGACATCTCTGGTGGTGTGCCCATCTCTTGGAGAACAAAAGGATCTACAGTCTGACATTGAACATACTGGATCGTTGTCTCCCTGACAGTCTTAGCAGGCTAAGTTACAAGTTTGCATATTACCTCTCTTTGATATCACCTTCACAATTCTTGCATTCATTAAACCCCAACAAACCTTTTATATGTGCTACATTAAATGTGGGGGGAGAAGCTGCAAGGGTGGTGGGAGGAGCTACATGAAACTTGAGTGGACTGCCGTGGGGGCGTGGGGCGGGGCTGTGATGTGGGGGTGGGGCTGTGACGGGGCGGGGCCGTGACGGGGGGGCGCAGCCGCTAACAGTGCCTAGGGCAGCAGGAACTCCAAATACGGCCCTGGTGAAAGTAGCTGCTCTGTGCCCATGATCTGCATTCAGGGCAGGGCTGCTTTTCCCTGCATTTACCCGCAGAGATTGTTTCCGACTCCGCAACTCTAAATTGATATGCTGCAGATAAGCTGTGATGCGAAAAGCTGCCCAGCATGTCAGTTAACATTGCGGTCGAAAGAAGCATAGTGGGAAAGGGATTTCTGTAAATCCCATCCACTGTCCTGGCAATGTAACATGCAGCATTATGTACACAGTGAAAACATGCTGCATCCATAATGCTGCAAACACTAATCATGTGAATGCCACCTACACCCCCGTTCAAACGTTTGGGGTCATTTAGAAATGTCCTTATTTTTGAAAGAAAAGCACTTTTTTTCAATGAAGCTAACATTAAATGAATCAGAAATACACTCTATACAATGTTAATGTGGTAAATGACTATTCTAGCTGCAAATGTCTGGTTTTTAATGCAATATCTACATAGGTGTATAGAGGCCCATTTCCAACAACCACCACTCCAGTGTTTTAATGGTACATTGTGTTTGCTAACTGTGTAAGAAGGCTAATGGATATTTAGAGAACCCTAGATAACACTTGTACAAGTTTGTTAGTGTGGACCGGTGGCCACAGTATGGTACTGCAGCTGGGTTAGGTAAGCTAAGCACACCACACCAACACCCAACACATCCCCAATCCCTAGATCTAGTACTCCATGTCAGGCAGGGGATAATGGGGGGAGCTGAGTGGTGGATGGAGTGTAGTGAAAGAAACCCGGGAAAAGGGGTGCAGGAACCAGAATAAAACCTGGGAACACAAAGTTGGGGGAGCTTGGAGAGTTCTGGTTGAGGTTCCTGGCGAGAGTGAGAGGGTGAGGAACGATACCCCTAAGCAGAGACACCCATGCAACTCAGGCACTTGCCAGGAAGAACACAGACCCATCAGCCAGTGCCACCGTATGGCCAGTCTGGCTCCAGGGCTACTGACTGATTAGCCGCGGTTCGCCTGCACCTGCTAAGCCACTGACTGCACTTGCTGCGCAGGCAGAGATGGCCTCCTGATGGGGCTCCAGAGATGCCAGTAAGTGACACCATGGAACCTTCGCACACACCGTACCATCACACATAGACGGCCCAGGGGATAACCTGCCTTGCCTGTGGAGGGCTTAACATCTCGCTGCCTGTTGCCATCATCCCTGGGACAAGCAGTGGTGGCTCATATTGGCCACAAACTACGGGTGGCATCACATCCATGACAAACACTTTCCCTTTTTATGTTTCCCATTTTTCTCTTTTTTATTGGCGTCATTCAGGGCCATGAAACCGGTCCTCGGCCACTACCGTCACATCCCCAGACAACAGAGACTGAAGGGGACCGGTCCAGGGTACCCCATGGCCCTCGTGGGCGACTCATTAGCACAGCTGAAAATGGTTTGACTGATTAGAGAAGCTATAAAATTGACCGTCCTTTGATCTAGTTGAGAATCTGGAGCATTACATTTGTTTGCTCTATGAAACTCTCAAACTAGCCAGAAAAAGAGAATTTTCATGTGAAACTCGACAGTCTATTCTTGTTCTTAGAAATGAAGGCTATTCCATGCAAGAGATTGCCAAAAAACTGAATGTTTCCTACAACAGTGTGTATGACTCCCTTCATAGGAGAGCACAAACAGGCTCTAACCAGAGTAGAAAGAGAAGTGGGAGGCCCCGATGCACAACTGAGGAACAAGACAAGTACTTTAGAGTCTCTAGCTTGAGAAATCGACGCCTCACAGTTCCTTATCTGGCAGCTTCATTAAATAGTATCTGCAAAATGTCAGTGTCAACGTCTACAGTGAAGAGGTGACTCCGGGATGTTGGCCTTCAGGGTAGAGTGGCAAAGAAAAAGCCATATCTGAGACTGGCTAATAAAAGGAAAAGATTAATATAGGCAAAAGAACACAGACATTGGACAGAGAAAGATTGGAAACAGTTTTATGGATAGACGAATCAAAGTTTGAGGTGTTCGGATCACACAGAGGAACAATTGTGAGATGCAGAACAACTGAAAAGATGCTGGAAGAGTGCCTGACACCATCTTTCAAGCATGGTGGAGGTAATGTGATGGTCTGGGGTTGCTTTGGTGCTGGTAAAGTGGGAGATATGTACAAGGTAAAAGGGATTTTGAATAATAATAATAATAATTTTGCAATGCCATACCATACACTGTGGACAGCAGTTGATTGGAGCCAATTTTATCCTACAATGACCCAAAGCACACCTCCAAATTATGAATTAACTATTTAGGGAAGAAGCAGGCAGCTGGTATTCTATCTATATTGGAGTGGCACCAGATCTAAACCCCATTGAGCTTTTGTGGGAGCAGCTTGATTGTATGGTACGCTCAAAATGCCCATCAAGCCAATCCAACTTGTGGGATGAGCTTCAGGAAGCATGGGGGGAAATTTCTCAAGATTACCTCAGCAAATTAACCGCTAGAGTGCCAAAGGCCAAAATTCATTATTTCTAACCATGTCAATGTATGGACTATATTTTGTATTCATTTTGCAACTCAATTGATAAATAAAAGTATGAGTTGTCATGGAAAACACTAAATTGTCTGGGTGACCCCAAACTTTTGAACGGTAGTGTAAGTCAAAAGAAATATACGCAAACTCTGAAAAATTCATTATTTGGAACAAAAGACACACACACCCTCTTTCAACCCTTCTTGAAACGCCAAATCAACCTTCCAGGTTTACAGTTGTCCATCATATGATGTCCCATGGAGAGCGAAGCTCTGCTACATCCCAAAGGTTGCAGTGATGGAAAATGCAACTACTCTTTGCAGCTTCTGAGACACACTGACAGCTGCAGGGAAGCCCTCGGCTTTGAGAAGTGGTGATGTCACTGAGTTCACTGCAGGGTTTTCCCACTGCCATCAGTGAATTCTGCTGTGAAGCTAGCACTTGGGATTTCCCAGGCTATATAACTTGTACTGTGTGGTTAGTGGCAGTCATAGCCCATATGTGCCTTAAATCATATGTTGTTATTTGTTGGGAAGTTATAAAAGGAAAGTTTGGTTTACTATCACATTTTGGTCAGATCCATGCATAACACCATCATATTCCTGATTTACAGCGATCGGTGGAGGTCCTTACATAGGCATCAGTGTAAAATTACCGGACAGCCTCTGATTTCTTCATCTGATCTTCCTGGCTTGTATTATTTGACTATTATTGCGTGTTTATGCCTTTCTACAGCTGCTGTAGGCTGGGGTCACACATGCCAATCAGTTTTTTCCACTGGTTTCAATAACAAATCTGTTTTTTTGGCTGTTTGAGCCCCCTGTGCAGCTATGCATTTTTTGGACTTTGCCATTTTTTGCCAAAAATTATAGCAAAAACTGATCTGTTTTTTTACTGCACCAAAAAATGTTGCTTGCAGCGTTTTTTGGGTCCAGTAAAAAATCAAATAGCTTTTATTAACAATGCAGTCCCACTTGATCCCAGGATCCGTTTTTAGCATCAGTTTTTGGACTTAGAAAAATAAAGTAAAAAAAACTGATGCCAATAACAGATCCAGGGATTATGTGTGTCCCTAGCCGTAGCCTTGGTACACAATGATCTGAATGCATGGCTTCAGTGTCAATTGAATAAGAAAACTCATTTAGTCTTCCTTTTAACAATATTGTTTATGATTTTGATGTAATGCAGTTAGAGATGTGTGTAACTGTGTGTATCGTGCATATTGCCATCTTATTATATTGATTGTCATTCTCGTGTGATATCATAAATGTGCTGTTATATGTAGTAGACACTTTTTACTTTTATTCTATTCCAGCCCCCCCTTTTTGTATTATTTTTTTTTAACTAAATCCACTATATGGTTGCAGAAATATGGTTCTTTTTATAAAGTGCTTATTTTTTATTGTCATTACTTAGTGGACATGTCTCAAAAGATCACCTGGTGGCATGTCTTAAGTCTTCTCTATAATACTAGCCATGCAACATTGGTGAATGCCATAAAAATGAAAGGCCTTAAATCCCTTAAGTCAGAAATTGTTTTGCAGATTGAAAAAAAAGTACTCAGCTGAGCAATGGGAATAAGATAAATGCCATTTTTGATCTGGTGACATATCGACTTTATGCCAATCACATCTTCCTACTGCTAATCCTTCTCATGCAGTGTCACAAAAATATTGAGACACAGAGAGTTCAACATGATCTTCATTTTGCCTTCTCACAGGATACAGCAGGGATGGGACAGGGGTAGGCATGGTAAGCACGTAACTACTGTACTATCTCTTGCCTACCTGAGAGGGCACATGTTTAAAAAAAATAGCTGATTGCATGCGGCTGTCTAGCTCCTTCCTTTGGCCACAGATGTTCATTATACGATGGCTGACAAGCAGGTACAGTGAATGCTGTCAGTGAGACTGACACCCCTCACCCCTACAAATGTAATCGATGTGAGCATTGCCTGAGACAGGGGCAGAGGTGCTATAATCAGCTCTCTGCTTCGCTGGTAACACCAGCAAGGCACTGACCTTTGCCCTGTGAGAAAGAGTGCATGCAGAGGACATTGAGCCATCCCAGAATTGGCACATCCATGAGAGACACCAAAACTGACGGTTATGCCACTCTTCCACCTGCTGTGTAATGGTGGCAGACTGGATACTAAAGGAGCTGATGTCAGCTTTTTTTGTCAGCTGACATCAAGCCCTATTGCTAATATCAGCCGTCAGTATGACAGCCGGCCATGAGCAATACTTTCAGTAAAGAGAAAAACACACACAGAAAAAGAATTCCTTAAATCCTACAAACTAGAAACACCTCATTACCCACTCTATTAGCTCCCACTAAGCTCCCCTCCGACATAATCCTGTACTCTTGTGGTGGAAGCTATGGGGCGTTGTGATGCATCATGTCACCTTTATCTTTGTACACCCTGCACTCTCTCCACCCCCCAGGTGCTCTCTCTGTCTCCTACATGTTCTCTTTGCCCCAGCACTGTCACTGCCCCCCTGTGCTCTCACTGCCCTACCTGCACTCTTTGCCTCACCTGCACTCTCTTTGCTGGGGGGCCAAAAATAGTGCAGGGGCAAGGAGAGCGCAGGGGGGCCAAAAACAGTGCAGGGTGGGCACTCTTTTTGCCCCCTGTGCGCTCTTTGTCCCCTGGTCTCTATCTGTCCCCTGCACTCTTTGCCCTTGCTCTCTTTTCCCCCTGAGGCCCCTTTCCCCTTGCTCTCTCTTTGACCACCCTGCACTCCCTTTGCCCCTTTTGCTCTTTTTGCCCCCCGTGCTCTCTTTGTCCTCTCTCAACTCTTTTTGCCTTCCTGCACCTTGCGCTCTCTCTGCCCCTGTGCGGTCTTTGCCTCCCAACACTCTCACTGCCCCTGCGCTCTATTTGTATCCCTTGCTCCCCTTTGTCCCCTTGCACTATCTTTTCCCAAACTGCTCTCTTTGCCCCCTACACTCTGCCCTGCACTCTCTGCCTCTTTGCCCCCTACCCCCTTGTGCTCTTTGCCCACCCTGCCCTCTTTGCTCACCCTGTGCTCTCTTTACCTACCCTGCGCTCTCTCTGACCCCCTGCACTCTCACTGCCTTCCTGCTCTGTCTAATACCCCTGTGCTCTCTTTGTCTCCCCTGCACTCTCAGTGGCCCCCTGCACACTTTTCCCCCTCTTGGCCCCACTGTGCTCCTTTTACCCACCCTGCACTCTTTGCCCCCTACACTCTCTTCCCACCTTGTGTCCTTTGCCCACTATGCACTCTTTGTCCACTATTTGCTCTCTTATCCACCATTTGCTCTCTTTGCCCCCCCCCTGTGCTTTTTTCCCCCCTCCTCCCTCTCTCTGCCCCCTTCCCTTCTTTTCAACTGTGACGGCTCTGTGTCATAGATGGAAAGCACTGAAGACTACAGGAGCTGCGGTGATGTGACAGTCATGTGACTGTCCTATACCGTTAGGTAAGTTGAAGATTATCAGTGGGGTAGCGAGAGGCATGCAAGGGTTGGCGGGCAGGGGTCTGCGAACAGCATATGCAGTGTCAGCTTCTGATGTCTGTGCAACCGTCAGCATGCACCATAGTAGCATAGCCATCAATTGGGTATGCTAATATGGTGTGGCTTCCGGTGGCGCGGTGCTTTGTGCTATTTTTGGACACCTGACGGCAGAAGTTGATGACGGATGGGACAGGGTAAGTATATAATAGATTATTGCAATTGTATGTACCTAACTAGATATTTACATTAATGTTAAAAAGTACAGCATTTTTAACCTGATCATTATTTATATGTGACATACATTACTGCTTAAAGTGTTTTCCAAAGAAAATGTTACAGTGATAAACTTTCAATTAGCTGTATGAATTCCCTCAAGAAATCTGCATATGTAAACAAAAGAGAATTTACATGTTGCTAATGGCATATCATAATCTTGTATTTACAGTATATGCAGCATCTACCTTTGTGAACACATCAAATGAGGCTTGCATATGAAAATGACAGCATATTCCATATGAGCATTAGAATTTCATGTAAAGAATTAACATATTGTGCATAATTTATATATAAGAGAAAATGATTATGTTCTGCGGGTCTATATAGCATTATTGGTGTAGGTGAGGCAAATTATGAATTAGGAAATATTTTCTCCGCACTCAACCTCGTTCATGTTTTTAGGTCTATATTTTATTTATACTATTCTGCTACTGTTTTATGTAGGTGAAATGTGCCTGACGGATGTTGGCACAGATCGCTGTACAATCAACGGTAGATAGGTTATGCACTATCCTCTTCTCTCTAGCTTAACCAGCTGCACAAAGATAATTCAAGTGCATCTGTCATTTAAATTTGTATTTAATAGTAAATAGCAAGTGATTATAGTCAACTTTTCCATATACCGTATTTTTCGCTTTATAAGACGCACCGGATTATAAGACGCACCCCCACATTTGATGAAGGAAAAGAGGAAAAAATAATTTTTAATGTTAAATGAGGTTCACCTTATAATGCCAGTGTCTGTCTTATATGTACGTCCTCCAACCTGGTGTATATATATATATATATATATATATATATATATCCCCACATAGCCTTCATTTTGGCACACTGTCCCCCCTATA
>JARQOC010004138.1:0-11790 GCA_033576535.1 Allobates femoralis
TCACTCTACCAGAGCTGTAGGTGCCTCCTGGGCCTTGCGACATCGAGCGTCTGCTCTACAGGTGTGTCAGGCGGCCACTTGGTCTAGCCTGCACACTTTCTCTAAGCACTATATGGTGCATGCCCATGCCTCTGCGGATGCAAGTTTGGGCAGGCGGGTTCTCCAGGCGGCGGTTGCCCACCTTTAAAGGGAACCATGTGTTATCCGTCTTGTTGAGGAACTCTTCCCGCCCTGGGGTATTGCTTTAGGACATCCCCATTGTCTGGGTCTCCCATTATGATGACCAGAAAAAAGAGAATTTTGTTTACGTACCGTAAATTCTTTTTTCTTTAATCATCAATGGGAGACCCAGCACCCACCCAGTTGTTCCGTTGCATGTTTTGCATTTGTTCTGTTCTCTGTTGAGACAGTGTTTGCCGGGTTGTTGAACCGTCTGTGCACGGCATTCGTCCCGATGTTTCGGGTGTGGTTTATTTCCTCCTCGCAGCTTATGGACCAAACTGAGGATGTTCCCTGCGGTAGGGGTTTATAAGCGGAGGAGGCGGTGTCTACAAACTTGTAGTACCTAGTGTGACCTCCGGAGGGCAGTGCCCTAAACCCCATTGTCTGGGTCTCCCATTGATGATTAAAGAAAAAGAATTTACGGTACGTAAACAAAATTCTCTTTATTACAAAGTTGCTTACTTTCATGTGTACTAATGATTTAGGAAATACAAATTTAAATGACAGTTACGTTACAGGCATCTTTTCATTGCATTTTTGTGTACTTTTTTTTTACATGTGTTTTCATTATGGTTTTGATACTGCATTTTTTGTCTCTTGTTGGTATGTCATGGTTTAATCACTTATTGCCAAATGATTTACAGGGCATGTCTTGAGCAGGTGTCAATACTCCAGCATCATACCATTCTATGTACATCATGGATTAGAGTTTTCACCGTGTGAAACCACACAATGACAACTCTGTTTCAACAATGGTCACTGGCTGCTGACCGGCACTGGCAGAGATGTGGGGACCCATCACAACATGATCATACGGGAAGTGCTGAAATATCAGCACTTCCCGCATGATCAACGCAGGAGCTCGTCTTAGCTGACAGCAGGAGCAGCCAGGGCTGGTTCACGCACCTCCCCTGGCTGATGAACCTTCCAGTTGCCTCGATCTATAGCAATTGTGGCATTTATAAGGTTGTAAGAGAGAGGTGGCTACCTTTGTCTCCTCCAACGAGACCTCCACAAACAAATCACGGGAAACCAATGGTTATTATGGCACCCAGAGGTCAAAGAATGACCTTCTGGTGTGCCAGGTATGGTGGCCTGTTAGAACGAGCCATAGGCAGGGTCTAAAGGGCCTGTCACACATGTCAATGTCGCCCACGATATCTCTCATGCTTCACAAATTATTAATCGCCTGAGCGATGTGGAATTATCGCAGGTAAGATGTCACACGCGTCAATATGACCCAGCGATGCGGTGATGTCGCCATCTTGCGGACGATCCAGCGAGCGATTTTATTTAGTCGCATGTACGGTGTCAAAATAGAAAATATGTTGGAGTTTAGTGTCACACGCAGCGATGCACAAGGTCTACTGAGCGATGAGCGACAGGTTTTACATCTGGCAGTGAAACCTGCGATCGGCGATCAGCGACATATCGCTGGTTGCATCGCTTGGTCATACGCTTCAATGTCGCTCCTGCGTCACTTTTTACGTCGCTTGAGCGACTGAAAATCCGTGACGTACGAGCGACATTGACAGCGATATCGACGCGTGTGACATCCCCTTAACAGGCATTTTGTCAGTGTAATCTAACAGATCTTATGTCATGTACATTTTCGTAATTTTTCCTGAACAAGGGGTTTTTTGGTTACCCTGAAACGTGTTGAAAATAAAATCACATAATTACTAATTTTTTGGTCAAGAAGAATTTATTTCTATAACAACATGAGCGCGGTCGGACTCCCAATTCCCTTTTATTGTATTGTAATACATGTAAGTGGAACTAAGAAAAAAATGTAAAATAAAATAGCAGAAATTAAAAAAACACAAAATAAAAAACCAAAAATATTACAACACTAAAGATAGCTATGTTAAAACAAAAATAAACTACCGTATATACTCGTGTATAAGCCGAGTTTTTCAGCACAGAAATTGTGCTGAAAAGTGCCCCCCTCGGCTTATACACGAGTCAGTGACGGCTGACTGTGTGGGGCCGGTGTCCGGGGGCTGGAGGAGGCAGGGGGAGGCTGTATAGTGAGCGGCCGGTCACGTGGGGCCGCTCATTAGTGCAATGCAATATGCACTGCATCCCCCTGTCCATCAGCGGCAGGGGGAGCCGTGCATATTACATAGCACTGTCAGTGCTCTCCCGCCCCCCTGTGGTAGTATACAGCAGCCCCCCCCTGTGAGTATACAGCAGCCCCCCCGTGGTAGTATACAGCAGCCCCCCCGTAGTATATACAGCAGCCCCTCCCCTGTGGTAGTATACAGCAGCCCCCCCGTGGTAGTATACAGCAGCCCCCCCTGTGGGTATATACAGCCCCCCCCCCCCGTTGCTGCCGCACACCTGTAAAAAGAAGATCTTTCATACTTATCCTCCTGCTGTCACCGCGCGCATCCTCCGCTCTCCTTGCACCCGACGTCCATCCACGTGACCGCGCACAAATAATGACGTCATTATTTGTGCGCGGTCATATGGATGGACGCCGGGGCCCGGGTGCAAGCAAGAAGGAGAGCGGAGGATGCGCGCGGTGACAGTAGGAGGATAAGTATGAAAGATCTTCTTTTTACAGGTGTGCGGCAGCAACGGGGGGGGCTGTATATACCCACAGGGGGGGCTGCTGTATACTAGCACAGGGGAGGGGCTGCTGTATATACTACGGGGGGGCTGCTGTATACTACCATGGGGGGGGGCTGCTGTATACTACCACAGGGGGAGGCACTGCTGTATACTACCACAGGGGAGGGGCTGCTGTATATTACCACAGGGGGGGGCTGCTGTATACCCACAGGGGAGGGGCTGCTGTATACCCACAGGGGAGGGGCTGCTGTATATACCACAGGGGGAGGCACTGCTGTATACCCACAGGGGGGCTGCTGTATACTACCACAGGGGAGGGGCTGCTGTATATACCTCTGTGGCTGCTGTATACTACCACAGGGGGAGGCTGCTGTATACTACCACAGGGGGAGGCTGCTGTACACTACCACAGGGGGAGACTGCTGTATACTACCACAGGGGGAGACTGCTGTATACTACCACAGGGGGAGACTGCTGTATACTACCACAGGGGGAGACTGCTGTATACTACCACTGGGGGAGACTGCTGTATACTACCACAGGGGGAGACTGCTGTATACTACCACTGGGGAGGCTGCTGTATACTACCACTGGGGAGGCTGCTGTATACTACTACTGGGGCTGCTGTATATACTACGGGGGGGCTGCTGTATACTACCACTGGGGGAGACTGCTGTATACTATCACTGGGGAGGCTGCTGTATACTATCACTGGGGAGGCTGCTGTATACTACTACTGGGGCTGCTGTATATACCTCTGTGGCTGCTGTATACTACCACTGGGGAGGCTGCTATATACAACTGGGGGGGACTGTATACCTGTGCTGGGGTCCACCCTCGGCTTATACACGAGTCAATAGGTTTTCCCAGGTTTTGGGGGCAAAAGTAGGGGGGTTGGCTTATACACGGGTCAGCTTATACACGAGTATATACGGTAATAATGTACATATATTGGTATCACTGCATCCAGAACAACATGATCTATGAAACTGTAATGCTATTTAACCCCTAGACTGAACATTATAAAAAAATAAAATAAAACAATATGGCAATAAAGAATGCTTTTTCATCATACCTCTGAAATAAAAGTGTAATAAGATGCAATCAAAAAGACTAACATAAATAAAAATGGTATAGCTGAAAATGTCATCTTATCTTGCAAAAAACAAGCTTCCATATAGATCCATCAGTGGAAAATGTAAAAAGCTATAACTGTCAGAATACAGCAATGTAAAAAGATTGCTTGTTCTTTAAAATTGTTTTTATTGTGTAAGCGTGGCAAAACATAGCAAGATATCAATGTGGTGCTGATGTAATACTACTGTCACAAAACACAAAACTGTCTTATTACTTTAACCACTGAGGGAAAGGCACAAAAAAACACCCACAAAAAACAATTTCTGAATAGTTTATTTTTGTTCATTCTGCATTGTAAAAATCGGAAAAGAAAGCGATCCAAAAATATTATATGCCCAAAATTGACGGCAGAAACATAGAAAGAATATGGCTCTCAAAATAATGTGATGCAAATACTTTTTGTTATAAAAAGCATTTTTTATTGTGTGATTGTAGCGAAACGTAAAAAAAAGATATAAATCTGGTATTGCTGTATTCGCACCAACTCGAAGAATAAAGTTGACAAATCACTTATACAGCACCGTGAATGATGTAGCAAATAAATCTTTATTCTGCCTCAAAAAGATCGCAATAAGGGTGCTTTCACACTGCCCCAGTTTGGCCCCTTTTAGTGGTCTTATTAGGACGTACGTCTGAAACCCCACAAAACAGGATTCGGAATACGTTCTGATGAGGTCATTGACTATAATGGTCAGATTTAGTCACTGTGTGCTCTGTCTTGCAACATTTTCAGGTGTATATGCCAGACATAGTACACAAATAGCACTCTTTCCATCCCAAGTCTCGCTGTGTGGTCAAATGGTACTGCACAATCACATATGGGATATTGCCACATTCATGAGAGGTTGTGTAACAATTATGCTGCCATTTTTACCTATTTCGTTTGTGAATATGTAAAATCTGTGGCTAAAGCAAGATTTTTGTGGCTAAAATGTAATTATTTCTTCTTGATCGCCCAATGGTACAAGATTTTGTGAAACGTGGTGTAAATAGTTACAATTTTTGTAGGAAAGAGGTAAATTTTCCTTTTTTTCCCATTCACCTTGCTTTAGTACATGTAAAGCAGGGATCCCAACCACCGGGCTGCGGACCGGGACCAGGCCGCGGGGCCCCAGCGCCGGTCCGCGGCAACGCCGCATACCAGGACAACATAGTGAAAGTGCGGTCTGCATGCAGTGGCTCAGAACCCACTTCCCCACCCCTCAGTGACAAGGCTCCCAGCAGATGAGCCAGCAGCCAATCAGAGGCGAGCATCTAACGTTATGCGTAGATGTATTACACATACATACATATACATGTTGTATGTATGTATGTATGTATGAGTGTGTGTATGTATGTATGTGTAAGTGTGTGTATGCATGTGTGACTGTGTGTATGTAAGTATGTATGTGTGCTTGTATGTCAGAGTATGTATGTGTGAGTGTGTGAGTGTATGTATGTGTGAGTGTGTATGGATCTGTGAGTGTGTATATGTATGTATGTATGTGTGAGAGTGTGTATGTATGTGTGAGTGTGTGTATGCCCTTGTTCACACATCTCAGCTTTTTTGGCATTCTCTACGTTTTTGTAGCTGTTAAAAAAAACGCACATGCGTTAACGCATGGTGTACTTAAGTGTAGCTGCGTTTTTTAACAACACATGCAGTTTTTTTCACCATTCCAAAAAACACTGCATGCAGTGTTTTTTGGGTGCTGTAAAAAAACGCATGGGTTGTTGAAAAAACACATGCATTTTTTTAACATGGGGCCCTACGGGAAACGCATGCGTTAACGCATGGCACATATAGGCACCTACGTTAACACATGGGTTAAGTATAGAAAATGACAATTGCACACTCTCGGTTTTTTTCTTGCAAAAAAATGTTTCTTAATTTTTAGAGCAACAGGGAACCAACGTTTCGGTCCAAACCTAGGACCTTGATCACGGTAGTTGCTGTAATTTATAGAGAAACGTACAAATCAATACATATATACAGTGCTCAAAGAAAAAAATAGTATTTACATATGATACAATTCACAACGACAAAGCCCCAACAGGTATTAGGAAATACCTGTTTCAGTATTTCATATATACTGCCAGTATATGTATTTCTCATTATGTAGATTTATATATAGGAAAGGGATTGAGATTCAAGATGGAATAGAAAGGCTGTCGCTCCACATTTGAACAGAGTTTGCATAGATCATGATATCATGGTATCTATCCCCATCCAGATAAGGAGATTGTTATCATATATGATAAAAAAGGCATCAAAATTGAAAAAATCATCTTAGTTTTAAAGAGAGAACGAAAATGGGGGGGGGGGAAATGGGTTTGGTTGAGGGTTTGTTATTACTGTTGTTATGCTTAAACTTGAAATATGGTTCGTTATTTACCCTCTGTATTATGCTTTCCTTCACACATGGGGGCACCGCCACCCACACTGGTATTTTTCAGTTTTCCTGTATAATACAACATCATATAAATATAAACATTATATCTATTCCATTGAGAGTTGATAGGTTAATTTTTGTTTTTCTATTACCTGTAAGCTATAGTAAACCAAGGGATCCTTGGATCCTGGTTGAGGGATGCCTGTAGATATGAATATGAGTAATACACATTAGGGGCAGTACACCACAGAGTATTATATTGGCATAATGGGATAGTGTAAGTTAGCTAACTCCACATTAATGCATCTAGCTGGCTTCATATATACTGGTATTGTGCTATAAGAGGTTACAAAATGCTTACAGATTGTGACATGCTGGTAGAGTAAACGTTTACTGCTATGAGGCAAATTTAGCTGGTACTAGAAAGTCCAAAAACTTCTCAAAAGCGTTCAGAACCACAGGGGACACTATTTGGCACCCTTAGAAAAACTGATTTTCTAAGGGCTCAAAAAACGCATTGGTATGTGTGAACAAGGCCTATGTGTGTGTATTAGTGATGAGCGAGCATGCTCGGCGGTACTTGGTACTCACCCAAGCATCATAGTACTCGGGATGCTCGGTGACCACCTAGTACTGCCGAGATGCTCAGGCAGATGCTCGGCTCCCCGTCCCTGCATGTTGGCACTCTTTACAGAGCCAGCCCACATGCAGGGATTGGCTACCAGACACTGTAACTCCACTACCATGGTGGTTGTGGCATTACAGTGATTGGCTGGCCGCACAGCATCATCAGGTCTATATCAGACCTGACTGCGCTGTGCTCGTGCTGGTGGCTGGCGATTTAACCACCGCTGATTTGACAGTTGTGTTTAAATCTCCCGCGCCGACATCAGCTCTTCAGTGTCAGCGCAGGAGATTTAAATAGCTGTCAGATCAGCTGTGTTTAAATCCCCCGCGCAAACACCACCGGGAGGTGAGCTGCACCCGCCACTCATCTCCTGGTGACAGGCGCTGCTTATCTCACGGTGGCGGCAACCACTCATCTCCTGGTGGTGTTGGCGCGGGAGCTTTAAACACAGCTGATCTGACAGCTACTTAAATCTCCTGCGCTGACATGAGCTGTTCAGTATCGGCGCGAGAGATTTAAACAGAGCTGGTCTGACAGCTGATTCAGGTCCTTCAACCTGATATTGATCATCTGATCGGTTTGCCGGCCAGCAAACTGATCAGATGATATTGGATCTGGATTGGACATCGTGGGACCCTCGAACCTGGACTATGTTGGATGGGGTGGGGTTCTTTTCTTTAATAAAGATGGAGTCCCTAATTGTGTTCTATTTCTAATAAAAAAAAATTTTTTCTATATGATTACTAGAAATACATGGGGGTCATGTCTAATATTGGCATGACCCCATGAATTTCGGGCTTAGGGCCAGCTGATAATACAAAGCTGGCCCTAACCCCTTTATTACCCAGTGATCCACCACATCAGGGCCCTGGATGAGTCGGGTACAGCGCCAGAAGATGGCGCTTCTATGAACACGCCATTTTCTGGGGCGGCTGTGGACTGCAATTCACAGCAGGGGGGGTGGGCAGAAAGCTTTGGCCACCCTGCACTGTGGATTCCAGCCACCAGCTGCCTAGTTGTACCTGGCTGGACCTAAAAATAGGGCGAAGCCCTAGATATTTTTTTATTATTATTTAATGAAAATCATGAAATAATTAAAAAAAGGGCTTTCCTATATTTTTGTTTCTAGGCAAAAATGCTAGTTTGACCCTAGCTTAAGGCCAGAGACATACTGAGCAAGACATATGTGAGATACTCACATGGGTCTCACATGACTCACCCGGAACGGCTGTCAACTCTATGGAAAGGAGCGTGTCAGCTCCATAGAAACACAAATTGAATACCAAGAGAACAACTGGAGTTTATAGTGCAAAACTATCAAAAGTATTTTTGATACTTTTGCACTATAAACTCCAGTTGTTCTCTTGGTATTCAATTTAAGCTTCTGTGGGGGTGCGATATATTTTTGAGCCGAAATTAAGATGTGGGAATTGAACTTAATGTATATATTGACCATAGAAACACAAGCAGCTGATGCACTCTCGTCCAGAAAGGCGTTGGCCGTGCCGGTTGAGTCATGCAAGACTCATGGGAGTATCTCGCATGGGTCATTCCATGTCAAGTGATCCAAAAATGAATATTTTTTTTCCCTGACGTCCTCAGATTTTTTAAAAAATTCTTCTATATGAAGAACAACTTTATCTAATTACAAAAAAAAAGTTTTGAATTTTTTTCTTTATCAGTTCATTTTTTACAGATTTTTAAAGTTTTAAAAAAGTGCGAATTTTGGCCTGGTATGGCTTTACATTTTCTATCATATCTCGGGCTAGAAATAAGATAGAGAAACAAATTAAACACCAATCTACTCAGAACTGTCCAGGCTTTCATCAGATATGTCACAAGAGGATCTTTATTAATATTTTACCCATGTGATCGCAAGCGCAAAACTTTAAAACGCATTTCCGAAAAATCGGCGCGCTTTAAATATTTCAAAAACTGCCCATGTGTCTGCTATGCTCTTAGCCACATCTGTACCAAATTTCAAGTTGGGATCGCAATGGGATCATATTTTAACATATTTTACTAGTAAGAGCGTCAATGGGTCATTCCATATCAAGTGATCTAAATATGAATATTTTTTTTTACCTGACGTCTTTAGATTTTTTTTTTTTTTTTTCCTTTATGAAGTACTACTTTAGTTAATTACAAATTAAAAGTTTGGAATTTTTTTCTTCATCAGTTAATTTTTTACAGATTTTTAAAGTTTAAAAAAAGGGTGAATTTTGGCCTGGTATGACTTTACATTTTTTTATCTCAGGCTAGAAATAAGATAATGAAGTGGGAGAGGCATCATTTTACTCAGAACGGTAACAGCTTTCATTTGAGATGTTACAAGACTATGTTTCTTTATATCAAATTCAAACTATTGACGGGCAATTGTGAAAAAATGACTGATTGTGTTCTTGGTGACTTTTGAATTGACACTATAATAGTTAAATATTTTGCACTTAGGTCCAATGAGTGCGTCCATGGGATCAAGCTGGGACAGAGTCATCACAAATTAGCCTTATTTGCAGATGACCTGCTACTTTACATCTCCCAGCTCCTGGTCTCCATCCCTTCGGTCTTAATGGAGTTTGAACGGTTCGGACAATTGAGCAACTTTAAAGTGAATTGCTCCAAAACCGAGGCACTCAATATTTCTTTGCCTGGAGAATTGGTTTCTCATCTATCTAAACAGTTCCCATTTAAATGGAAAGTAGAAGCCATTAAGTACTTGGGAGTCCTTATACCAAAAGATCTTAAACAAATATTCAATTTAAATTATCAACCCCTTTTGACTAACGCGGAATCGGCATTTACCTCCTATAGACAATTAAAGCTATCCTGGTTCGGGAGAATAAACGTAGTCAAGATGGATGTCTTGCCCCGACTCTTATATACTTTTCAGACAGTTCCTGTTCTATTGGATAGAGGTTTCCTCTCCAAAATGCAATCTATGAGCCTTAGATTTGTCTGGGGGGGGCAAGAGGTCCAGATTGCGAATGAATATCCTATCCTTGCCCAAGACCAGAGGAGGGGTTGGACTACCCAACATACGAGCGTACTTTGTGGCTTCCTCTCTTGTTAGAGCTCTAGATTGGCATTATCATGCGTCCTCCAAGAAATGGGTAGGGGTGGAGCAAGAGGGTTTGGGGATTCCGCTGAAACACCTGCTTTGGATTTCCCCTAAAGACTCCACAGACCTAGTACCTTTGACAGACATGACCAGAAACACCTTGAAGGTATGGCACCTAGTGACGAAAACCCTCCGCTTAAACGACAGACTTAGCCCTTTGACTCCCCTTTTTTCCAACCCATCTTTCCCACCCAGATTTGACAGGCAGAGATTTTTATGTTGGCGGATTGTGGATGACACCCGAGTAGGACAGACTCTGTCCAGTGGTGGTTTTGCCCCCGATGGCAGAGCTACAACTCAAAGAACCTACGAGACCTCTTAAGTGATTCGAATTTCTCCAATACAGAGCATACTTATATTCAGCTGACCACTCTTGCAGGGTAAGATTGACGCCCAACGTATTGGAGAGGTTATTCCAACTGGAGGCTCCACCGAGGCGCAAAATATCAGTTCTATACCAGGTCTTAGGGTCCATGAGAGAGCAGGGCACCCTTTACTTCCAACGTGCTTGGGAGAGGGAATTGGGGTGTAGCATTTCAGAAGCTAATTGGCAGAAATGCTTTATATTTACTCACTCACTAGCTAGCGCTTGTTCTGCACAAGAAAGAAGCTATAAGCTGCTCACTAGATGGTACTTGTGCCCGACGACACTCCGGAACATGTTGCCTGGAACCCCTGATACCTGCTGGCGCTGTGGGGAAGAGAAGGGTACAATGATACACATTTGGTGGAGTTGTGGGGAAATCCGGCGGTTCTGGTCTGAGGTTTTCAATGCATACGCCCGGATAACAGGTAAACAAGCCGAATGCTGCCCAGAATCGGCAATGTTATCCATTTTTCCAGGTCCTATTGGGCTACAGAAGAGGGATATTCTCCGCTTTTGCATCTCGGCTGCTCGTGCTGTGATCCCGAGGTTCTGGAAATCAAGCCGGGCTCCATCCTCTACTTGATTGGTTCAAAGAATTGATGAACATATATCGAATGGAGGAGCTCGCAGCTGATGCGTCGGGATCTCGGAACAAATTCTTAGGGATTTGGGTTGAATGGATTCTTTTTCACGACTCTGCAGAATTTAGGAGTATCTTTTCCAGCACAGACAATATGGCTCGACCTCTGGCTGATGGGGAGCCAGTGGGATGAGTACCCTTTCTCCTTCCCATACCTCACCCGTCCCCCCCCCTCCTTTTTTTCTTTTTTTCTTACGTGGCTTTTCTTTCCCAGTATAACTTTTTCTAATGGTTTTTGTTTCTCTTCTCTCTCTCTTCTTTTCTATCTCTCTTTTCTTCCCATCTGATACATTCAGTCTAGGTATTTCCTTTCTACACCTATACCTTCAGAATTCTAGTGAACATTAGACAGGTATCGAAAACTCTGAGCTGTGAGTAGATCATTAATATTTCGGCCTTCCTTTCCGGTACACCAGTCGATAGACTATTCCAACTAGGCCTCAACGGGTAATGACCCACTTACGTGGTCAACCTGTTAGAAGGGGCCAAGTGATAAAAATCATTCTGCTGGGGCTGCTTGTCCCCTTGACATCAGAACATCTCAAAACCCTGAGAAAGGTTGTATACTTGAGTGTTTGGAATTATATTTAGATTGTAGTATATATTGCACCAAAAGTAAATTTGCAGCTTATCTTAAAGTTACTAATAACTTTGTGAATTCTCTTTTTGTATATTTTATATGTCTCAAGATTTTGTTAAAAGATTGAATGTATGTCTTTCATATGTTTT
>JARQOC010004139.1:0-11785 GCA_033576535.1 Allobates femoralis
GTGGGGGGGGTGATGTATCCCAGGTGGGTTGGGTATGGCAGGAGGGGAGTGGAGGGGTTGAGAGGGGGGGGATAGGGCTGAGCTCGGTGGTGGGGTGAGGTGGAAGGGAAGTAGACTTAGTGAGAGGGGTAGGATAGTGAAGTGAGCTTTTTTTTTGGGGAGATTGAGGTGACTTTTCCCAGTTTCCGGGGTCAGTGGTGAGGTGGGGGTAGTTGCAGTAAATTCCGCACCTGCCTGTAGAGTGCGGATCCCCCTTGGGGTGAGGCCTTTCCAGGTAGAGCAGGGCCTCCCCACGCCAATGGCTTTTAGTACATAAGCATATAAATCAACATATAAATCAACAGCAGCAGTAATTAAAGTAGTAGCGGAGTATAGATACAAATAGGAATATTCAGTTCTCAGATGATGCAAGCAGGGGCTTACGGTGTGGTGTCATATGTAGGTCGCCCATGCGGCCTAATGCTTGGCCCTGACTGGGGGGGTTGGGTCCCTTTTCTGGTTCCACTAGATCCAGTTCCCCCCCTTCTTGTGCGCCGCCATGGTCTTTGTTCTCTCGGGGCCCCGGGTCCACCTCCTCCCCAGGGCGGACCCGGGCACTCCGTGATGTTGGGGATGGGGCACTGGATCCCAAGGCTCTCCAGGAAGGCTGGGATATCTCTTGGGTGGCTTACGGAGAAGAGTTGGCCCTCCCTGCATACCTGGAGGCGGAAGGGGATGCCCCAGCTGTATAGGGTTTTGTTGCTACGCAGGACCTCCAGTACAGGACGGAGGGCCCTGCGCATTTGCAACGTGCGGCGGGACAGGTCGGGCATCAGTTGGACAGGGTGGCCTTGGTATGATAGGGATTTGCGGGTTCGGGCCCCTGCAAGGATGTCTTCCTTAGATCTGAAGTTATACACCCTGCAGACAACATCCCTGGGCCTGGCTCCTTCAGGTGGGGGCCCAAGGATCTATGTGCCCGATCTAATTCAAGCGGCGTATCCTCGGGCTTATTGCGGATGAAGTTAAGGAATCCGCGAAGGGTAGTGTCCAGATCCCTTGCCGGGATGGTTTCTGGCGGTTCTCTAGGTCCTCCATTAGGTCAAGCAGGCGCTCGAACTCAGAGGTTTGGCTATGGACTTGCCTCTCGAGGGCCTCTATACGCCTAATGAAGTCATTTGTAATGGATTCAGTGACGCATACTCTATTGGTGAGCTGGCGGACTTCGCCTCTGAGTGCAGCAGCTTCGGCCTTAAAGGAGGACTCCATTCTATGGATAAAGCCCTCCATCTCTTCCCTGGTGGGTATAGCTTGTATGCGGGTTCTCAGGTCATCCAAACTCCCCCGTTTGGTGTCTGGGGAGCATGGGGGACCTCTGGGGATGTGTGAGGTATCCCATATTCTGTGGCTGGGTCCCAAGGGCATGTAGTCAGGGTCAGCTCGCTATCTGGTAGGGGCCTGTTCAGATTTCCCCTGGGGCTGCCCCATGTTGCCTGTGTTGTCCACTGCCTCCCTTGGGGTTCCTTAGCTCCCAGGGGTGTACTGTTGTGTGCCCCTCTTAGCCCTTCTGGTTTTGCCAGGGCCGTGTGCGTTGTGCAGCCCTGTGTTACCTCCTGCAGCCAGAGTCCTCCTGTGTGTGTTGGGCCTCCAGGGGGCCCCGTGCCAGGGAGCGAGGTGAGCAGGGCCTTTCCTCCTTCCTGTGTGCTGTCGGTGGTGCAGAGGATGGAGCAGCCCCGGGATGCAGCCTCACGTGGGCTGGTGGGCGGCTGCGGATCTATCGGCCGCCAGTCTGTGCTGTCTCCTCCGGGGTTCGGCAGGGTGGGGGGACTCTCTCTGCTGCCACTGCTTGTGGCCTCCTCCGGTCTTGCCTCGCTTTCCCTCCTCCGTTCGGCGCCGGCTGGTGGTGAGTTGCGGTCTGTGGGCCGCTGAACTGTGCAGTCTCCTCCGGGGTTCGGTGGGCTGAGGGGCGTCTCTCTGCCTCTTGTGGTGCCATCCGTATGTGTCTTGCTGTTCCTCCTCTGTCCGGCGGGGTCCGCCATCTTGTGGGCCGCTCGGCCTGTGCCTACCCGGCCCGCACTCCTCAGAAACCGGGTAATTACCGCGGCGGGGTTCACCGGGGGACCCGGGCGGGTGTTAGGCCAGGTGCTCCTCTTTTTGGCCGGCATATGCAGCCGACTAAGGGATGGATGCTGCTGGATTCTTTTAGTTATTGGCATGGGGAGCAGGAGCTAGGATTTTAGTGTCCTCTCCTCTCCATGGCCAGAACACGCCCCCCCCGTCATGAATCTTTTAAACACAATTATATAGAGCCTTATCCAGTTGACTATCTAAATTTGTCAATTTATCTACTGGACACTCAGATCTAAACTTAAACTGCACCTCACCAAGTTCATTATCGATCATGGAGATTATTTTGGAGTTGGATTCTATGAGTAACTCCATGAAAGTTAGTGAACATCTATTGCACGACTCCTCCCACTTGAATAATAAACTCCACATCATCCACCGGAAAGGTGGGGATGACCTGTACTCTCAGGCCTCTTGGTATCAATTCATACTGACATATTTTAGTAAAAAAGATTTCTTCCACCTAACTTGGTGCGTTTCATCACCAGGGTCTGAATATTTGAGAGCATCTCATCCACACTGAGACCATTATTGCCCTGGGCTTCTCCCACTACTCCACTTCCAGACATGTGATCAATTTGATTGAGTCAGGCAG
Source organism: Allobates femoralis (assembly GCA_033576535.1). Classification (NCBI taxonomy): domain Eukaryota; kingdom Metazoa; phylum Chordata; class Amphibia; order Anura; family Aromobatidae; genus Allobates; species Allobates femoralis. The sequence continues at coordinate 2,702 of JARQOC010004139.1, forward strand.
TTTCCTTGGCCCTGTAATCCATTCTGTGCAAAACACAGAAATAATAAAATACATAGAGTCAGCAACATCCTCTACACTTGTACTGTCAAACGTTATCATTTACAGCCAGTATACAAGAGAACTTTTAAGGATATAGACAGATCATATTTCACATACATACATACACCAAAAAGAAATACAAGATCAGGTGTCCATAATACAAATTCTGACTTTATTAACAGGTATAAAGAAGAAGGAGAAAAGAGGAACTAGAAGTACAAACAAAACTACAGTAGAGTGCACATACAGATTCTCAAATTAATTCACAAAAACACAATTGTGTAATTATCAACATAACATGTCAAAGACAGCCATGTATAGTTTTGTCCTCCCGAGTTATAAAATTAAAGCATCCAGACAGACCAATGTCCAATTGTACTAGAGTGAATATGCAAATAGAGTCTGTAGAGCCACAGTTAGGAGTCTCAAACACAGGACTAGCCAGATATCCCTCCAGGGAAGAACCCAGCCAATTGTACTAGAGTTTCAATACTTACAGTCATATGAAAAAGTTTGGGCACCCCTCTTAATCTTACTCTTTTTTTTGTTTAAAATTGGGTTTTTGCAACAGCTTTTTCAGTGTGATATATGTAATAACTGATGGACACAGTAATATTTCAGGATTGAAATGAGGTTTATTGTACTAACCGAAAATGTGAAATATGCATTATTTCAAAAATTGACAGGTGCAAAAGTATGGGCACCTCAACAGAAAAGTGACATTAATATTTAGTAGATCCACCTTTTGCAAAAATAACAGCCTCTAGTCGCTTCCTGTAGCTGTTAATGAGTTCCTGGATCCTGGATGAAGGCATTTTTGAACATTCCTCTTTACAAAACAATTCCAGTTCAGTTAAGTTTGATGGTCGCCGAGCATGGACAGCCCGCTTCAAAACATCCCACAGATGTTCAATGATATTCAGGTCTGGGTACTGGGAGGGCCATTCCAGAACATTGTAATTGTTCCTCTGCATGAATGCCTGAGTAGATTTGGAGCGGTGTTTTGGATCATTGTCTTGCTGAAAGATCCATCCCCGGCGTAACTTCAACTTTCACATTGATTCTTGAACATTATTCTCAAGAATCTGCTGATACTGCGTGGAATCCATGCGACCCTCAACTTTAACAAGATTCCCGGTGTTGTCATTGGCCACACAGCCCCAAAGCATGATGGACCCTCTCCCAAATTTGACAGTGGGTAGCAAGTGTTTTTGTTGGAATGCTGTGTTTTTGTGGTGCCATGCATAACGCCTTGTTGTATGACCAAACAACTCAATCTTTGTTTCATCTGTCCACAGGACCTTCTTCCAAAATGAAACTGGCTTGTCCAAATGTGCTTTTGCATACCTTAGGTGACTCTGTTTGTGGCGTGCATGCAGTTACGGCTTCTTTCGCATCACTCTCCATACAGCTTCTCCTTGTGCAGTGTGCGCTGTATTGTTGACCGATGCACAGTGCCACCATCTGCAGCAAGATGATGCTGCAAGTCTTTGGAGGTGGTCTGTGGATTGTTCTTGACTGTTCTCACCATTCTTCTTCTCTGCTTTTCTGATATTTTTGTTGACCTGCCACTTCTGGCCTTTAGAAGAACTGTCCCTGTGGTCTTCCATTTCCTTACTATGTTCCTCACAGTGGAAACTGACAGGTTAAATCTCAGAGACAACTTTTTGTATCCTTCCCCTGAACAACTATGTTGAACAATCTTTGTTTTCAGATCATTTGAGAGCTGTTTTGAGGAGCCCATGATGCCACTCCTAAGAGAAGATGCAAATAGGAGAACAATTTGCAAGTGGACACCTGAAATAGCTTTTCTCATGATTGGGTGCAACGGGCTATGAAGTACAAAGCTCAATGAGGTTACCAAACCAATTTAGTGCTTCAGTAAGTCAGTGAAAAGTAGTTAGGAGAATTCAAATCATGAAAATCAGAAGGGTGCCCATACTTTTGCACCTGTCAAATTTTGAAATAATGCATATTTCACATTTTTGGTTAGTGCAATAAACCTCATTTCAATCCTGAAATATTACTGTGTCCATCAGTTATTACATATATCACACTGAAATAGCTGTTGCAAAAACCCAATTTTAAACAAAAAAAAATTAGTAAGATTAAGAGGGGTGCCCAAACTTTTTCATATGATTGTATATTGCATGTTAGCCCCAATGCATAGAGTCTGACACTCATTATCCCCACAAAACAGGCATTCATCAGGACAATCAGCCCGCCATTAGACTCACTAGCAGGTCAGGAGGAAAAACGTTGAGGACTAATGGAGACCCAAGCAGTGACACCGGTCCCTACGATCGTTTTGGCTCACCGTCATTAGGCTGCGGTGTCAGTGAAACAGGAACAGGGTTAAATACGCCCCCCAACCAACTACCTTCTCTGGTGAATTGATGACCATGTCACCATGGGAGCGAAGGTGTCACGCTGGGAGTGGGGAAGACACCCAGCGTAGGATAACGACGGGGGGGGGGAATAAGGGGTCCCTACTGCTAAGGGCACAAGAAGGAGACGGTGACCCCTAGTCTTACTAGGGCTGACCCTGTCTGCCCTAACGTCCCTGTACAGTCTCCTCAACTGTCGCCGACCACGAACCTCGTCCCTCTCTGATCCTAGCGCTATCTGAGCTAAGGATCAGATGGAGAGGTGCACTAGACCCCTCCACTATCAACTAAAGACAAACACCAGGGAAGACAGACATTTGGGGAAAAGAAACACTTATCTTTCAGCAGACCACAGCGAGCTCACAACCTCAGCTTCTGCTGGAGCAAGGATAAAGAGTCCACAAGGAAATATCACCTGCACTGAGGAAGGGTAATGAACCTCCTTATAAAGGTATAAGGAATCTGCTGGGTCCTAGAGACCTACCATACAGGTGGATACAACCAGACCGAGCACAAGACCTCCACAGCCGTCTCCCCAAAATAGAGAGATCTCATCACACCTTCTCTTCATCTACACAGAAGGTAAATGCCCCTGAAAGAGACGGACCATCCTCCACCATTATGGCTGGTGGGCCAAACGCTGAGATCGTCTGCGCGTGACCTCCACCCTGTCACCCGCGCCACCCGTGACAGTACCCCCCCTTCTACGAGTGGCCCCCGGACACTCAGGACCAGGCTTATCCGGATGGGAACGGTGAAAAGCGCGGACCAGCCTAGCGGCAGACACCTCCGACGCCGGCACCCACATCCGCTCCTCAGGACCGTACCCCCTCCAGTGCACCAAATACTGAAGAGAACGGCGCAACATGCGAGAATCAACCACCCTCGAGATCTCGAATTCCAAATTCCCCGCCACACAGATGGGCTCAGGAGGCAAAGGAGACGGGTCAGACGACGGCACATACGGCTTGAGGAGCGACCTATGAAACACATCGTGAATCTTAAGAGCAGGAGGCAACGCAAGACGAAACGCCACGGGATTGATCACGGCGGTTATCTTATAGGGGCCAATAAACCTGGGCCCCAACTTCCAAGAGGGCACCTTCAACTTCACATTCTTGGTAGACAACCACACGTAGTCATTCACACATAGGTCCGGACCTGGCGCACGCTTTCTGTCAGCCATACGTTTGTACCTGTCACCTAAGAGCTTCAAGCTACTCTGTACACCCCGCCAAACCGAGGAGAGGGACGAGGTAAAACGGTCCTCCTCCGGAACTCCGGAAGGACTCGTACCACTAAAAGTACCAAACTGAGGATGAAACCCATATGCACCGAAGAACGGTGACTTGCCAGTGGACTCCTGAAGACGATTATTAAGGGCAAATTCGGCCAAGGGCAAATAACTTGCCCAAGTCTCCTGATGGTCAGAGACAAAACACCTCAGGTAAGTCTCCAAATTCTGATTCACACGTTCGGTTTGACCATTAGACTGGGGATGAAAAGCAGAAGAAAAAGACAACGTAATCCCCAAACGTGTACAAAAGGCCTTCCAAAACTTGGAGACAAACTGAGTACCGCGATCAGAAACCACATCGGAGGGAACCCCATGAAGCTTCACAATCTCACTTACAAACACCTGTGCCAGAGTCCGAGCATTAGGAAGTGCGGGCAGTGCCACAAAGCGAACCATCTTACTGAACCTATCTACTACTACCAGTACCACCGTCTTGCCCGCAGACGCCGGGAGATCGGTGATAAAATCCATTGACAAATGTGTCCAAGGCTTCTCAGGAATAGACAATGGCATGAGAGACCCAGACGGACGGGTATGCGGAACCTTAGCACGTGCACACACACTACAGGCGGATACGAATTCCGCTACGTCCCTCCTCAACCCCGGCCACCAAAAGCGTCGAGACAAGAGATCGAAGGTGGCCCTGCCGCCCGGATGCCCCGCCAGCACAGAGTCGTGTGCTCCGACAGCACCCTGAGACGCAAAGAGAACGGCACAAAAAGCCTCCCAGAAGGACAGGAGGCAGGGGCGCCCCCCTGAACCCTCAACACCTCCCCCTCTAGATCAGGACAAAGAGCAGAAACAACCACCCCCTCCTGCAAGATGGGAACGGGACACTCCTGAGTACTACCACCCGGAAAACTACGTGACAATGCATCCGCCTTCACATTCTGAACCCCCGGACGGTAGGTGACGGTAAAATTAAATCTCGTAAAAAACAAAGACCACCTGGCCTGCCGGGGATTGAGACGCCTGGCGGACTCAAGGTAAGACAGGTTCTTATGGTCGGTAATAACCGTGACAGGATGGACAGCCCCCTCCAGCCAGTGCCGCCATTCCTCAAAAGCCAACTTAATAGCCAATAGCTCCCTATTACCGACATCATAATTCCTCTCGGCCGACGACAACTTCTTGGAGAAGAACGCGCAGGGCACCCATCTTCCAGGCGAAGGGCCCTGCGACAATACAGCCCCCACCCCCACCTCAGACGCATCCACCTCTACAATAAAGGGCTGAGAAAGATCGGGCTGGCAAAGGACAGGCGCGGAAGCAAAACAACGCTTCAGGGAGGAGAAAGCCTGGCGAGCAGAATCAGACCATTCAGAAAAATCCGTCCCTTTCCTAGTCATGTCCGTAAGAGGCGTCACAAGTACCGAATAGTTCTTAATAAATTTACGGTAAAAATTGGTAAACCCCAAAAACCGTTGCAAAGCCCGTAGATTGTCCGGCTGTTCCCAGTCCAGCACCGCCCGGACCTTTTCCGGATCCATCCGGAAACCCATCGGCGACAAGAGGTACCCCAAAAAACGAACCTCCTGAACGGCGAAAACACATTTCTCGAGTTTTGCATACAGTTTGTTGTCCCGTAGGACCTGCAACACCTGTTTGACATGGGACTGATGCGTCTCCATATCGGGAGAATAGATCAAGATATCGTCCAAGTAAACAACTACGAATCTACCCACCAGATGATGGAAAATATCATTGACGAAATGTTGGAAGACCGCAGGGGCGTTAGTGAGCCCGAACGGCATCACGAGACTTTCAAAATGGCCGTCCGGGGTATTAAACGCAGTTTTCCATTCATCCCCCTCTCTGACCCTAATCAGGTTGTAGGCCCCCCTCAAATCCAACTTGGAGAACCATTTGGCACCCACAACCTGACTAAACAAATCAGGGATCAGAGGGAGGGGGTATGGATCACGGACAGTTATCCGATTCAATTCCCGGAAATCCAAACAAGGACGGAGGCCCCCATCCTTTTTTTTCACAAAAAAGAAACCAGCCGCCACCGGCGACGTGGAGGGCCTGATGTGACCTGTCTCTAGACTCTCGGAAATGAAGTCCTTCATTGCTTGTCTTTCAGGACCGGATATAGTAAACATTCTAGCTTTGGGCAGTTTAGCTCCGGGAACAAGGTTGATCGGGCAATCATATGCCCGATGAGGGGGCAAGTCTCGGCACCCCTTCTCCGAGAACACATCCTCATACTCCGATAGGAATGGGGGCAGGGATGCAGCAGACACCACCGACAAGGATGTAGCCAAACAATTCTCAGAACAAAAATCACTCCATTCCACAATGTCCCGGGACTGCCAATCTACTACGGGATTATGTTTAATCAACCAAGGCAAGCCCAGGACGATGGGAGCGGGGAGACCGTCCAGAACATAGCAAGATATCGTCTCCTGGTGTTGGGGTCCAACCGTCAACTTAATGTCATGTACGATATGCGTGAGACAACCCTGAGCAAGAGGTGCTGAGTCGATGGCATAGATACGGATGGGGCGAGACAATAAACAGCGGTTAAGCCCATGAGTGTGTACAAAGCGAGCATCCACCATGCTGACCCCCGCACCACTATCCACAAACACAGAAATGCCTTCCGTTTTGCTCTCTAGCGCCACCTCTGCACTCAGGAGAAAACGGGAAGTACAAACGGAGGATACACACACCTCCCGCTCGACTACCCCCACACCCCCCATAGTCACATGAGGTCCAGGCACCCCCGTCCGTTTAGGAGCGTAGGGACAGGCCCCGATAAAATGGTCTCCTTTCCCACAGAAAAAACAGACCCCCTTCCCCCTACCCCGGGAGGCACCGGAGGAGAGCCTCGAGGCCGCCGCCCCTCCAAGCTGCATAGGCTCCTCCCCCCTCGGGAGAAATGACTCACCCTCCGTGTGACCACCCGGCAACAAGGAACCACCACGAGAAGGGCTCCCAGTTGCTGGAGGTCTACCCCTCCGCTCCTGGAGGCGTCTATCCATACGAATAGCCAACGACATAGCCGCCTCCAGGGACGGAGGGGTCTCATACACTGCCAGGGCGTCCTTCAGCCTTCCTGAAAGACCCTGGCAAAAATGACTCCTGAGAGCCGGATCGTTCCACTTCGTGTCCATAGCCCACCTGCGGAACTCAGAACAATATGATTCCGCCGACCGAGTCCCTGGTGGAGATGGCGCAATTTGGATTCAGCCAAAGAGACACGGTCAGGGTCATCATATATGAGGCCTAAGGCGTCAAAAAATCCATCCACAGACTGGAGACAAGCAGAGTCCTGTGGCAGAGAGAAAGCCCAGGATTGGGGATCCCCCTGCAGCAATGATATAATGATTCCTACACGCTGCTGCTCATCACCAGTGGAATACGGCCTGAGCCTAAAGTATAATTTACAAGCCTCTTTAAACACCGTAAATTTATCTCTGCCTCCTGAAAACCTGTCAGGGAGGGCAACCTTAGGTTCCGGTCTGGCCGGACCCACTGCTTGATTCCCCAAGACACCATTTTGCGGTTGTGGTCCCTGCAGCGCCGACCGAAGGTCCGCGACCTCCAAAGACAAGGTCTGCAGCTGCTGGGCCAAAGCCGACACAGGATCCATAAGGAAAGGAAGAAAAAAATCGAATCCTCCCCTTTCCTTCACTTACAGTTACGGCAGGTGATAATGTCACGCTGGGAGTGGGGAAGACACCCAGCGTAGGATAACGACGGGGGGGGGGAATAAGGGGTCCCTACTGCTAAGGGCACAAGAAGGAGACGGTGACCCCTAGTCTTACTAGGGCTGACCCTGTCTGCCCTAACGTCCCTGTACAGTCTCCTCAACTGTCGCCGACCACGAACCTCGTCCCTCTCTGATCCTAGCGCTATCTGAGCTAAGGATCAGATGGAGAGGTGCACTAGACCCCTCCACTATCAACTAAAGACAAACACCAGGGAAGACAGACATTTGGGGAAAAGAAACACTTATCTTTCAGCAGACCACAGCGAGCTCACAACCTCAGCTTCTGCTGGAGCAAGGATAAAGAGTCCACAAGGAAATATCACCTGCACTGAGGAAGGGTAATGAACCTCCTTATAAAGGTATAAGGAATCTGCTGGGTCCTAGAGACCTACCATACAGGTGGATACAACCAGACCGAGCACAAGACCTCCACAGCCGTCTCCCCAAAATAGAGAGATCTCATCACACCTTCTCTTCATCTACACAGAAGGTAAATGCCCCTGAAAGAGACGGACCATCCTCCACCATTATGGCTGGTGGGCCAAACGCTGAGATCGTCTGCGCGTGACCTCCACCCTGTCACCCGCGCCACCCGTGACAGAAGGTCCACGTCGGCCGCCGTGGCATGCACCACGTAGCCGGCCGGTCACATGACCGCAATCACAAAGTGCATAGAGACGCCGCATGATGACGGGGGCTGTGCACCTCCCGGTAGCACATAGGTTCCTCACCAGAGAAGAAAGGTGCCAGCACCAAGTATACAAGGCTAATTTAGACCATTTGGGGAGAGTCAAGAACCCGAACCCGGGACCATATCACAATTACTGTGCCACTATACCTGGTAATCTGCAAAGCAGTATATATAATATCATATAGTATATTTTAACCACATAACTACCGTATATACACATAATTATAAAACTGTACATGCATAAGCAGATACCAAAACACATGGGTAGATGTTAATAGCCAAAAACAACCAACATATAAGGCTGGTTTCACATTGCGATTTAGTTAAATCCGATGCTATCCGATGAAAATCGGACAGCATCGGATTTGAATCAGCCCCCATGTTATTCAATGGAGATCGTATCGGATCGGATTTGGCATATTTGCCATCTGATTTGCCTCCGATCCGATTCTGTATGATTTTTTGCAGGAGCAAAAAATCGTAGACTGCTGCGATTTTGGCTCCTGAAAAAAATCGGAGAGAATCGGATCAGAGGCAAATCGGATGGCAATTATGCCAAATCCGATTCAATCCGATGCTTTTTACATGGGGCCCTATGGAGCAGGGTCAGAGGAAACATCTGATGTCTCCTCGGAACCAATTTTAGTGTACTGAGCATGTTCAGTACATGCTCGGTACACTTAAACTATTGTGTGCCGCCTAATTTCACTTCCGCAATGTATATACATACATTGCAGAAGTGAAATATTACTAAAATAAAGTGTTTAAAATAAAAAAATCTTTATTCTCACCTGCAGAGCTCCCCCGGCGTCTCCATCAGCACCCGCCCGGTAACAGGACCTGGGATGATGTCACAACCCGATCAGCTGATCGGGTCACATGAGCGGTTATCGCGGTAACCGCTTATGCGACGCTTCTGACATCATCGCAGGTCCTGTAAAACCGATCGATA
>JARQOC010004140.1:0-11780 GCA_033576535.1 Allobates femoralis
CACACAGACACACATGATCAGTCAGTATTAGCCCACACAGACACATACACTGATCAGTCAGTATTAGCCCACACAGCACACACACTGATCAGTCAGTATTAGCCCACACAGACACATACACTGATCAGTCAGTATTAGCCTATACAGACACATACACTGTTCAGCTCAGTATTAGACAGAATCTCTTTTCCTATCTTCACAGCCAGCAGACGCCAGACTCTCGATCACAGACACACACACTGATCAGTCAGTATTAGCCCACACAGCACATACACTGATCAGTCAGTATTAGCCTATACAGACACATCACTGATCAGTCAGTATTAGCCTATACAGACACATACACTGATCAGTCAGTATTAGCCCACACAGACACACACTGATCAGTCAGTATTAGCCCCACAGAACATACACTGATCAGTCAGTATTAGCCACACAGGCACATACACTGATCAGTCAGTATTAGCCACACAGACACATACACTGATCAGTCAGTATTAGCCAACAGCACACACACTGATCAGTCAGTATTAGCCTATACAGACACATACACTGTTCAGTCAGTATTAGTACAGACTAATTTTCACTTACGCCCAGAGAGCCCAATCTCGATACAGGCACATACATGATCAGTCAGTATTAGCCCACACAGACACAACACTGATCAGTCAGTATTAGCCTAACAGCACATACACTGATCAGTCAGTATTAGCCTATACAGACACATACACTGATCAGTCAGTATTAGCCACACAGACACACACTGATCAGTCAGTATTAGCCCACACAGACACATACACTGATCAGTCAGTATTAGCCCAACAGACACATACACTGATCAGTCGTATTAGCCTATACAGACACATACACTGATCAGTCAGTATAGCCTATACAGACACATACACTGATCAGTCAGTATTAGCCCACACAGGCACATACACTGATCAGTCAGTATTAGCCACACAGACACATACACTGATCAGTCAGTATTAGCCCACACAGCACATACACTGATCAGTCAGTATTAGCCCACAGACACATACATGATCAGTCAGTATTAGCCCACACAGACACATACACTGATCAGTCAGTATTAGCCAACAGACACATACACTGATCAGTCAGTATTAGCCAACAGACACATACACGATCAGTCAGTATTAGCCTATACAGACACATACACTGATCAGTCAGTATTAGCCCACACAGACACACACTGATCAGTCAGTATTAGCCTACACAGACACATACACTGATCAGTCAGTATTAGCAACAGACACACACTGATCAGTCAGTATTAGCCTATACAGACACTACATGATCAGTCAGTATTAGCCCATCACAGGCACATACACTGATCAGTCAGTATTAGCCTATACAGACACATACACTGATCAGTCATATTAGCCTATACAGACACATACACTGATCAGTCAGTATTAGCCAACAGGCACATACACTGATCAGTCAGTATTAGCCCAACAGACACACACTGATCAGTCAGTATTAGCCACAGACACACACTGTCAGTCAGTATTAGCACAGAATCACTATATTTCCATCTACACACCACGACGCAGATCCATCACAGCACATACACTGATCAGTAGTATTAGCCAACAGACACATACACTGTTCAGCTCAGTATTAGACAGAATCACATACCACTTCACAAAGCCCACACGACACCCGATCATCAGATTCACAGCACATACACTGATCAGTCAGTATTAGCCCACACAGCACATACACTGATCAGTCAGTATTAGCCCAACAGCACATACACTGATCATCAGTATTAGCCCAACAGCACATACACTGATCAGTCAGTATTAGCTACAGACACATACACTGATCAGTAGTATTAGCCAACGACACACACTGAAGTCAGTATTAGCCAACCCATACATATCACATTAGACAGACACTACTGTCAGTAGTTTAGTATAACAGACACATACATGACAGTCAATAGCCAACTAGCAGAGCTAAACACAAACTGACAGTCAGTATTAGCCACTCAGGCACATACACTGATCAGTCAGTTTCAGCCCACTACAGGCACATACACTGATCAGTCAGTATTAGCCACACAGACACAAACTGACAGTCACGTATTAGCCCACACAGACACACACTGATCAGTCAGTATTAGCCAACAGGCACATACACTGTCAGTCAGTATAGCCCACACAGCACACACATGATCAGTCAGTATTAGCCCACCAGCACATACACTGATCAGTCAGTTTAGCCTATACAGACACATACACTGTCAGCTCAGTATTAGACGATCTCAATTTCCATTCACCCCACAGACGCCCAGAACTTCGATACAGCAATACACTGATCAGTCATATTAGCCACAGCACATACACTGATCATCAGTATTAGCCTATCACAGGCACATACACTGATCAGTCAGTATTAGCCATACAGACACATACACTGATCAGTCAGTATTAGCCACTACAGACACACACTGATCAGTCAGTTTTAGCCACACCACGAACCATGTCATCAGTTTACAGAAAATGACCTGTCAGTCAGTATTAGCCTATCACAGGACACATACACTGATCAGTCAGTATTAGCCTAACAGGACACAACACGATCAGTCAGTATTAGCCACAGAACATACACTGATCAGTCAGTATAGCCCCGGATCACCATCTCAGCCAGTAGTAGTACATCTGCTACATGCTCATATCCCCAGTCCCAGCAGGAGCCTTACGAATCTATCACTATGGCCATCAAGATACAGTATTAGCCCACACAGACACAACACTGATCAGTCAGTATTAGCCAACAGCACATACATGATCAGTCAGTATAGCCTATACAGACACATACACTGATCAGTCAGTATTAGCCTATACAGACACATACACTGATCAGTCAGTATTAGCCAACAGACACACACTGATCAGTCAGTATTAGCCACACAACACATACACGATCATCAGTATTAGCCCACACAGACACATACACTGATCAGTCAGTATTAGCCTCATACAGACACATACACTGATCAGTCAGTATTAGCCCACACAGCACATACACTGATCAGTCAGTATTAGCCAACAGACACATACAGACAGTCATACCTATACAGAACTACACTGATCAGTCAGTATTAGCCCACACAGCACATACACTGATCAGTCAGTATTAGCCACACAGCACATACACTGATCAGTCAGTATTAGCCCAACAGACACACACTGTCAGCTCAGTATTAGCTAACAGACATCCATGATCTTCAGTATTTGCACACACCAGCAACGCCGACATCATCTTGACTCACAGCACATACACTGATCAGTCAGTATTAGCCCACACAGACATACACTGTATCAGTCAGTATTAGCCAACAGAACATACACTATATCTCATTTCCTCACAGACCCAGCAGGATGCCACGAAAATCACTGATCAGCAGGCACAATACACTGATCAGTCAGTATTAGCCTATACAGACACATACACTGATCAGTCAGTATTAGCCCACACAGGCACATACACTGATCAGTCAGTATTAGCCCACACAGCACATACACTGATCAGTCAGTATTAGTACGACCACACTTAGCCACGACCAGACTGATACAGACATACACGACAGTCAGTATTAGCCACCAGCACAACACTGATCAGTCAGTATAGCACACAACAACACTGTCAGTAGATAATAGTACAGCACTACATGATGATCTCAACCCCCAACCCATACGAACACGCACAATGAACAGTCGTAGCCAACAGACAATACACTAGTCCTGTGGTGATGTTAGGGTAGTGAGTAGACACACAATAATCTAGACACTAACATGATCGGATCAGAGTATAGCCTACACAGAACTAAACTGACTCGTCGGTGGCCAGTATTCAGCACCTACCAACTACACGGATGGCACTCAGATTCCCAACACCGGACAATCACAGCCGTTCACGGTACCGAAGCTGCAGCATTCACCTCTGCCACGCGAACCAGCCCCGTGAGGAGCAGCTTTATAGGACACCCCACCACCAGCCAGTTCAGTCGTTAACCAGCGTGTACCCACTGAGGACCCAAGGCACCCAACACCTGAACGTACATCATGGATAGGGCATTTAACAGCCTCCCCGTACCGATCTGTATTCCTGGCGACGTTGCAAGAGAAGCTAAGAGTAAAGGAGTACACTGCGGATCTCTGAGGAGCACTATCACTGCTAAGTCCACCAGTCTCTACTCAACCATGTAAGCCATGTACGCTGCTGGTTACAGTAAAGAACCGTTGCAGAGACTATCTGTGTCCGTGTCTCCTTATGAACTGTCCGTCATTAACTAAAGGTAACCGCAGCTGCCGCACAACATCTTGAGCAGCTCCAGCCCCCGGGGATCACCGCTCAGCCTGTGGGGAGTGTAACATCTTGCTGCTGTCCATCACCCCGGGAGGTTCCGCAGCGTCGGTAGCCCTTACCGAATCTACTCATAGGTGGCGTCACGAAGAAAACAAATTAAACCCCCTTTAATCTGTTTCCGTAAGACGTCCTTAATTTTGATCTGCACTACACCGGGCCCCACTACCGGCAGGCGCGGTCCACCCGTGACAAGGAAGGAGAAGAATCGCCTGTCTAAACCGGAGTCCGCCGGCCGCGGTGAGTCAGAAAATGGCGTCACGAACAGGATACGAGCAGGCCCGTTACCCAACGGGTATATTGTGCTTAAACTGGACTTTATTGTCTACAATTGGACTTTGTTCGTCCCTAAAAGAACTTTCCCGCCTTTACACCATTGGGTCAAGATGGCGCCCAAGATGGCGTTCCCGCCACAAGAAGCCGCCACGTGAAGCCCAGGAGTGAGTCAACCCCCCCTCACTGTGGGAGGGCTAAAGACAAAAGGCGCCAAACTCTTAGTCCGCCCTGATTGCTCGAATCAACCATGGGGGCGGACCCCAAAGACTTTTCCCACGATTGGACTACAAAAGCCCAAAAGGAAATGGGAGTGTCATACATAGACACACAGACGGAATTCTTGACCAGCTCAACCAGAACGTCTTACCGGTTGATCGGGTGTGGTTTCCCTCCAAAGAAGAATGGCCAGCATGAGACTCCAAGACCTGATGCGGGAGGTCGAGGCGGAGGCCAGAGCAGCCATAAGCCAACCGGGTCCGGATCCTGCCCTTACCATAGACGGCAGCCCCGACTTCTGGCTAGAGGCTCTACAAGACCTCCGGGTGCGGTTACTAGAGACAGTGGAATGGACGATCCGTAGCTGGAGCGCGACCCTAGGCAGACGACTACACCATGCGATGCAGCAGAGCCGACCGGGTACAGCTTCTCCAAGCCCCGACGACGTCACCAGCTTCTCGACCGCCTCACCATCGCCTACCACCTGTCCTGCTCCGTCACCTGAGCCAATAGACTGTGTCATTCCGGTGGAGGCCGCAACTCGACCCGTTCCAGCGACCAACATCGCAACCGATTCCGTTCTTGAGCCGGAGCTCATAACACGCTCCATTGAAGAATTAGATCTCTACCAGGTTCCTGCTGAGGAACCCGCGACATGTTTCACCACTACAGAGACAGTCGCCTGTTTTATCCCCGTACCGGAGGCTTCCCTTGCCATTGCCGAGGCCTACCTGGTAACCGGGATTGAAACACCTTTACCTGCGGAAACAGATGAAGAGGCAGGCAGCCTGGAAGCCCTGCAGGACGTCCCTACGGAAGGATCCGCAGCACCACCGCCCTGTTGTACAACGGAACAAGCTTTAATATCTCTCATCAACGAGCAGCCTGATGTGATCATCGAGGAAGAGGTCGGAGAGGATGACGACGAGACCCACAGCACCGCTGAGGATTTCGACACCGGGTTCGCTTGGGGAGACAGCAAGGAACTTCCTTCCGGGCACCCAGCTCGGGTACACTGGTCGGGTGCACTGCCGACACCTTCCCCTGTGCCGTTCCACCGGGTTCCGATACAGACCGCCCGCCAAGTTCAAGCTTCCCGCCAAACCACCAGCTCCATTACTCATCTCTACACCCCGAGCCGTAACGACGGAGATGTACGCCAGAGACGACGAGAGGAGTGGCAAGCCCGAGAACGCGCCAACATGGAGGCCCGTGCCGAGGCTCGCCGCCAGCCGCCGCTGCCTGATGAACTCCGCCGTGAAGGTAGAATTTCCACCTTTAACTTACATACCGGGTGGGGGTTCGCTTGGGAGGTGGGTTTGAATGAGGAGGTGTTTGTGGGGCGCCGGGACGTTGAGTCAAACTTGCCAAGAGGACATCCCGATCGCGACCTATACCGGGGCGATATAATCACCTACGAGCGCTATGCTTGTGCAGATGGGTGGTTCGCTATCCGGGTGCGCCATCACCCTCAGAGCCAGTGACTTTAAAACTTGAACTTCATCAATGACTCTGTTCCCGTTAATCACTGACCGTGTGATCTTGCGGCTACAGCCTGGACTCTAGTTAAAGTACAGCCGACCGCCCGCCGGGTCCGCACAAAGTGATTACCTGTTTCTTTGCTTATATCACCAAAGCATACCTTTACCTGTTTTTCTATTTTAATAAAAGTGTGTCATATATGTATAAAAATGTAAAAACCTCTGTAATGTGAGTAGTTTGACGCTTGGGGACAAGCTGATTTAACCAAGGGGGAGTGTGGCGCCCCGCAACGAGTGCGTCACAAGGGAGTATTGCAGCCGCAATATTCTCTTGACAAAGCAGTGAAATAGTTAACTCTGAGATCCAACCCAACATACAACACCTAGAACAGGGGACCAATCCTAGGTCCTGGTGGGTGGAGTGTTAGGGTAGTGAAGTAGAACACACAATAATCTAGACAGTCTGAACAGTAAGAGTCTGGAATCTAGAGCAGAGCCTAGAACACAGAACTTGGAGAGGAGCGGGGGCTCCGCACTCCGTGCGGGCCCCTGGGCCGTCACCGGTCGGGTGTCAGCACCTGAGGCCTTAACTACCGGGAATGGGCATTTCTACACGGGTTCCCAAAAGACTCCCGTGCCCACAACTCACAGCCGGTTCACTGGTACCGAAGCTGGCAGCAGTTCACCTCTGCCACGCGAACCAGCCCCGTGGAGGAGCAGCTTTATAGGAGCACCCCACCACCAGCCAGTTTCCAGTCGTCTAACCAGCGGTGTACCCACTGAGGGACCCAAGGCTCCCCAAAGCATCCAGAACGTACATCATGGATAGGGCATTGAAGCAGCCTCCCCGTACCCGATCTGGTATTCCTGGGCGACGCTGGCAAGAGAAGCTAAGGAGGTAGAAAGGAGGTACACTGCGGATCTCTGAGGAGCACTATCACTGCTAAGTCCACCCGGTCTTCTACTCAACCACTGTAAGCCATGTACTGCCTGCTGGTTACAGTAAAGAACCGTTGCAGAGACTATCTGTGTCCGTGTCTCCTTATGAACTGTCCGTCATTAACTAAAGGTAACCGCAGCTGCCGCACAACATCTTGAGCAGCTCCAGCCCCCGGGGATCACCGCTCAGCCTGTGGGGAGCGTAACATCTTGCTGCTGTCCATCACCCCGGGAGGTTCCGCAGCGTCGGTAGCCCTTACCGAATCCAACTCATAGGTGGCGTCACGAAGAAAACAAATTAAACCCCCTTTAATCTGTTCCCGTAAGACGTCCTTAATTTTGATCTGCACTACACCGGGCCCCACTACCGGCAGGCGCGGTCCACCCGTGACAAGGAAGGAGAAGAATCGCCTGTCTAAACCGGAGTCCGCCGGCCGCGGTGAGTCATTAGCCTATACAGACACATACACTGATCAGCTCAGTATTAGCCTATACAGACACATACACTGATCAGTCAGTATTAGCCCACACAGGCACATACACTGATCAGTCAGTATTAGCCCACACAGGCACACACACTGATCAGTCAGTATTAGCCCACACAGACACATACACTGATCAGTCAGTATTAGCCTATACAGACACATACACTGTTCAGCTCAGTATTAGTACAGAATCTCTATATTTCTCTATCTTTCACAGCCCAGCAGGACGCCCAGACTCTCGATCACAGGCACATACACTGATCAGTCAGTATTAGCCTATACAGACACATACACTGATCAGTCAGTATTAGCCCACACAGACACATACACTGATCAGTCAGTATTAGTACAGAATCTCTATATTTCTCTATCTTTCACAGCCCAGCAGGACGCCCAGACTCTCGATCACAGGCACATACACTGATCAGTCAGTATTAGCCTATACAGACACATACACTGATCAGTCAGTATTAGCCCACACAGACACATACACTGATCAGTCAGTATTAGCCTATATAGACACATACACTGATCAGTCAGTATTAGCCCACACAGGCACATACACTGATCAGTCAGTATTAGCCCACACAAACACATACACTGTTCAGCTCAGTATTAGTACAGAATCTCTATATTTCTCTATCTTTCACAGCCCAGCAGGACGCCCAGACTCTCGATCACAGGCACATACACTGATCAGTCAGTATTAGCCTATACAGACACATACACTGATCAGTCAGTATTAGCCCACACAGACACATACACTGTTCAGCTCAGTATTAGTACAGAATCACTATATTTCTCTATCTTTCACAGCCCAGCAGGACGCCCAGACTCTCGATCACAGGCACATACACTGATCAGTCAGTATTAGCCTATACAGACACATACACTGATCAGTCAGTATTAGCCTATACAGACACATACACTGTTCAGCTCAGTATTAGTACAGAATCTCTATATTTCTCTATCTTTCACAGCCCAGCAGGACGCCCAGACTCTCGATCACAGACACACACACTGATCAGTCAGTATTAGCCCACACAGGCACATACACTGATCAGTCAGTATTAGCCTATACAGACACATACACTGATCAGTCAGTATTAGCCTATACAGACACATACACTGATCAGTCAGTATTAGCCCACACAGACACACACTGATCAGTCAGTATTAGCCCACACAGACACATACACTGATCAGTCAGTATTAGCCCACACAGGCACATACACTGATCAGTCAGTATTAGCCCACACAGACACATACACTGATCAGTCAGTATTAGCCTATACAGACACATACACTGTTCAGCTCAGTATTAGTACAGAATCTCTATATTTCTCTATCTTTCACAGCCCAGCAGGACGCCCAGACTCTCGATCACAGGCACATACACTGATCAGTCAGTATTAGCCCACAAAGACACACACACTGATCAGTCAGTATTAGCCTATACAGACACATACACTGATCAGTCAGTATTAGCCTATACAGACACATACACTGATCAGTCAGTATTAGTACAGAATCTGTATATTTCTCTATCTTTCACAGCCCAGCAGGACGCCCAGACTCTCGATCACAGGCACATACACTGATCAGTCAGTATTAGCCCACAAAGACACACACACTGATCAGTCAGTATTAGCCCACACAGGCACATACACTGATCAGTCAGTATTAGCCTATACAGACACATACACTGATCAGTCAGTATTAGCCTATACAGACACATACACTGATCAGTCAGTATTAGCCCACACAGGCACATACACTGATCAGTCAGTATTAGCCCACACAGACACACACTGATCAGTCAGTATTAGCCCACACAGACACATACACTGATCAGTCAGTATTAGCCTATACAGACACATACACTGATCAGTCAGTATTAGCCTATACAGACACATACACTGATCAGTCAGTATTAGCCCAACAGGCACATACACTGATCAGTCAGTATTAGCCCACACAGACACATACACTGATCATCAGTCAGTATTAGCCCACACAGCACATACACTGATCAGTCAGTATTAGCCCACACAGACACATACACTGATCAGTCAGATTAGCCCACACAGACACATACACTGATCAGTCAGTATTAGCCTATACAGACACATACACTGATCAGTCAGTATTAGCCTATACAGACACATACACGATCAGTCAGTATTAGCCTATACAGACACATACACTGATCAGTCAGTATTAGCCTCACAGACACACACTGATCAGTCAGTATTAGCCCACACAGACACATACACTGATCAGTCAGTATTAGCCAACAGACACATACACTGATCAGTCAGTATTAGCCTATACAGACACATACACTGATCAGTCAGTATTAGCCCACACAGACACATACACTGATCAGTCAGTATTAGCCTATACAGACACATACACTGATCAGTTAGTATTAGCCCACACAGGCACACACACTGATCAGTCAGTATTAGCCCACACAGACACATACACTGATCAGTCAGTATTAGCCCACACAGACACATACACTGATCAGTCAGTATTAGCCCACACAGACACATACACGATCAGTCAGTATTAGCCTATACGACACATACACTGATCAGTCAGTATTAGCCCACACAGACACACACTGATCAGTCAGTATTAGCCCACACAGACACATACACTGATCAGTCAGTATTAGCCCAACGACACACAACTGATCAGTCAGTATTAGCCTATACAGACACATACACTGATCAGTCAGTATTAGCCCACACAGCACATACACTGATCAGTCAGTATTAGCCTATACAGACACATACACTGATCAGTCAGTATTAGCCTATACAGACACAACACTGATCAGTCAGTATTAGCCACACAGGCACATACACTGATCAGTCAGTATTAGCCACACAGACACTACACTGATCAGTCAGTATTAGCCAACAGACACATACACTGATCAGTCAGTATTAGTAACAGAATCTATATATCCTATCTTTCACAGCCCAGCAGGACCCCAGACTCTCGATCACAGGCACATACACTGATCAGTCAGTATTAGCCTATACAGACACATACACTGATCAGTCAGTATTAGCCCACACAGACACATACACTGATCATTCAGTATTAGCCCAACAGACACATACACTGATCAGTCAGTATTAGCCAACAGACACATACACTGATCAGTCAGTATTAGCCATACAGACACATACACTGATCAGTCAGTTATTAGCCCACACAGACACATACACTGACAGTCAGTATTAGCCCACAGCACATACATGATCAGTCAGTATTAGCATCACAGACACATACATGATCAGTCAGTATTACCCAACAGGACATACACTGATCAGTCAGTATTACCACAGGCACATACACTGATCAGTCAGTATAGCCCACACAGCACATACATGATCAGTCAGTATTAGCCACACAGCACATACATGATCAGTCAGTATTAGCCCATACAGACACATACACTGATCAGTCAGTATTAGCCACACAGACAATACACTGATCAGTCAGTATTAGCCAACAGACACATACACTGATCATCAGTATTAGCCCACACAAAAAAAAAAAAAAAAAAAAAAAAAAAAAAAAAAAAAAAAAAAAAAAAAAAAAAAAAAAAAAAAAAAAAAAAAAAAAAAAAAAAAAAAAAAAAAAAAAAAAAAAAAAAAAAAAAAAAAAAAAAAAAAAAAAAAAAAAAAAAAAAAAAAAAAAAAAAAAAAAAAAATCTCAGTATTTGCCACACAGACACATACACTGATCAGTCAGTATTAGCCCACACAGACACATACACTGATCAGTCAGTATTAGCCTAACAGACACATACACTGATCAGTCAGTATTAGCCCACACAGACACATACACTGATCAGTCAGTATTAGCCACACAGACACATACACTGATCAGTCAGTATTAGCCCACAAGAACACATACACGTACATCTATTACCCATTAGCCATCAAACATGATCTCGTAT
>JARQOC010004141.1:0-11773 GCA_033576535.1 Allobates femoralis
CCAAATGGGGGTAGCTCTAAAGCCCAAGTTCGGGGCAGGTTCCCTATAAATTTTTGCCCGGGGGGTGTGGTCAGGCAGTTCAATTCCTAGGAGGACTGTAGAAGACATCCTACGGTTGGGTGCCGTGCTAGACCCGTCCAAGGAAACTGACTAGTCAGTGTGACTGACCTGTGGGGAGGGTCTGAGGGAAGTGGAGAAAAGGTGTGAGGAGTGGAGCAGAGCCAGCTCGCCCCAGCACCGAGCGCAGAACGGACACCGGAGTTCGAGGTTGCCAGGGACTTTATCCCCAGCAACCAACACCGAGGGCGGGTGATTCCAAGTTGCTTGTCCACCGCAAGGCAAGAAAACACAGCTGCATGAAAGAGCTCAGGGAGATGCAGTGAAGGAGAGTAACACCAAAAGGGCTCAAGCCGCCTGTGACATGGCCAAGAGAGAACGAGAGAGGAGAGGGTCAAAGCACAGCTATAAGCAGCCAGGGCCCATAAAAGAGTAGCGCAATAGGGAGGCCTCAGAACTCGCCAGGTGTGGAAAACCTGAACTTGCTTCCAGGCTCTGGACCCCCTAACACCACTTGTGAACTGCGCCCTGGATGAACCTGCTTCTGACTTCAGTAAAGGTAAATGAGACTGTTACCCCTGTGTCTGTCAGTTATTCTGTGCACTAAGTCCTTGCAACCCCCAACGAACGATCATCTTCCATTGACTAATCGGTTGCCCTGGGGACCAGATCTTTCAATGGAGGACTCAACATGCTCGCTGCTACTCTCATCATCCCCAGAGGTTCCGACTGCAATGACGGCTACCCAAAGCCCCCACACCACGGGTGGCATCATAAACACTCTTGCATTTTTTGTTTATTTTGATTTTCTCCATTTTTTACAATCCCCTTTTTTAACTGCTCGCCCAACGAGGGGATCATGGACCAGTCACACCACTGTGACATCTCGCAGCCCCAGACGATGATGAGAGGGCCCGGTTCCAAGTACCCCACGGTCCCCACTAGGGGCGAGACAGTTTTCCACTATAACTCCTAAGCAACATGGTTGCTGTCTTGGGTCATATTTGATGCAGAACTTTCCTGACTAGCTCATGTTACTTGCATCTTAAACACATCCCCAGAATCCAATCCTTTCTCACTTTGAAACTGCTAAACACTTAATGTTACCCCTTTTTAATTTTCAATCAGAACAACGGCAACTCACTACTGATCGGTCTACCTCTAACTAAATGTTTTCCTCTTTAATCTGTCCTGAATGCGCCAACCAGGGTTATATTTTTGTCCAGCCTCTTCACCGATGCCTCTGTCCTGTTCCAGTCCATTGCAATGGTTTGCCCCATCCACCACAGCATATAATACCAACTTGTCTCCCTCACCCACAAAGCTCTCTACTGTTCTGCACCCCCCTATATCTCAGCCATCAATTTTATTTATTTCCCATCCTGTGTCCTCCGTTCTATAACTAATCTCAGACTCACATCCTCAATAATCTTAACATCGTACCTCTGTCTCCAAGACTTCTCTTGTGTTGCGCCAGTGTTCTGCAATGCAATCAGAAATCCAACTAATAACTAGCTTCCATGTCTTCCAGTGTATTCTAAAAAAAAGCTTGTGAGCAGGGCCCCCAGTCCTCCTGTAATTTGTGAATATGTAATTTTTTTATATTTCACTATTATCTGAAATTTGCTTAATTGTAAACCTGCGGAATTTTGGCGCAATATAAATAAAAAATTATTATTATTTGTGGATGGGGTCTGCGTCTCAAAAGGTAACGTCACGCGCCACGATATCGTCTCAAATCCCCGTTATTTGTTGTGAGCGCGCCTTTTTGGCCTCTCCCCAGATCACTTCGGAGTTCCCCGTAGCAATGCGTTGAAAACCTCCGGAGATAGGCATTCGGAAATGCCTGCCCAAGCCCGGAAGCGATTTGCCTTTCCACATGTGTGTTACGCCAAAAACCACATCAGCATGGGGGCATAGTGTTTGACCGCGGCGAGGAGATAGGCCCCAAGGTGGGTTTTAAACCGCGTCCTAACCACTCCGTTTGGCCTACACAACTGCGTTACCACCAAGCCACCAACCCCGCAGACGGGGCGCGGAAAGCAGACGTCAGACCTCTACGAAATAGTTTTCAGGATCTTGAAATCGCTTTTACATCGTATCGCCGTGTCACAGGCACGGCCCACTGAAATCGCGAGGTGGACATGGCCCCCGTTTTTACCCCAGTGCGTGCATCAAGCGACGCCCACCACGTTTTCTCGCCGTAAGATCGCCCGTCACCGCCACAAGCACTTGCGTTGGTTTCCAAAATTGCAGAATTTGCAAATTGACCAAAAATCGCGGATATTTGGGGTTTTGTGACCGGGGCCCGGGGCTGCCCGTCCATTGGACAGTGTGAGGCCTGGCCCAAGCGGCGGCCCGGGGGGACGGCATCAAGAAGGGGGGGGCGCCACCAACTCGGGGGGGCCCCCCTCAGGAGAGACGGAGCTTTCCCCGGGTAATAGTGGTAAGGGGGCGGTCCCCTGCGCGTGGCATTGGGCTGCAGGGGGCGGGGCTGGATCCGCTAGCACCCCCCCCCCGGACCCAATAAGGCTGAGGGGGGGGCGGGGCTGAGGCCCGCTAGCACTTCCCCCCCCACCTAAAACTAAGGCTGCAAGGGGCAGGGGGGCTGAGACCCTACCCCCCCCCCCGGGCCTCCAATACCAGGCAGCGGGTGGCTAGATGCCCCCCCTGGTATGACGGTACCTTTACTGTCCCTATGAAAATGCTCCCTGTTTTTATTCATTTTTATTGTAGTAGTATTATTTTTATGATCATTATTATAATTTTTTTTTGTCTGTAAACCCTCCCAAAGAAAGGTTGTAGCTTTAACTCAAAGTTTGGTGTTTGAAAAGGATAGAGTCACCTGCTGAACCAGGGGTTTTTGTGTTATAATGAAATTTTGTTTCACTTTCCCATAGTTTTATGATCTTTGGGTGGGAATATTTAAAGGGACAATAAAGAACAGATTTTGAAGAGGAAATGTAGAAGTTTTATTGATTTTGAAGTTGCACTATGTGTCATTCAGTAACGAGTCCCCTTATTTTACCCCTTCTGTTATGGAATGTCATGATATTTATCATAGACAAACACTCATGATCTGTTTTGACATCCAGCTCTAATGAATTTATATCACTCAGTGTGGGCAAGGAAGCGTACCGGCGTGGGTTATGGAATTTTCACATTATTACATAAAGTTCTTGATAATAAATGAGGAAAAAAAAGAAAATTACGTATTTTTTAAAAGATTTAGAATGATAAAACGGGGCAGGGAAAAGAGCTGGGAGGAAAAGGAATTACCCAAAATTTAAACGGGAATTTAATAGAAAAATTTACCCCCCAATATATTAAAATAAAACCCCAAAATCCTCTTTTTATTAAAAAGCACCCTCTACCCTTTTATAGAAAAATGCCCCCCCCAAAAATTCCCCCCAAATTTTATTAAAATGCATCTGGGGGCCCCCCCCTGCGCCCCTGGGGGCCAAAGTAAGAACTGCAGCCAGGGGGGTGGGGGGGGGTTTTAAAAAAAAAACCCCTTTCACAAACCCCACCCCAGACAAAAGGGCCCCAAAAACCCAAGCCCGGGACTCTAGAGGGGAAGGGGGGGGTAGGGCCCAGTCACGGGGGGGGACGGGGAAAGGGTGACGGACCGGGAAACATAAAGGGAAAACCAGGAATTTTTAGGTAGTGGCCAATAAATGGGTGAAAAACCCCAAGGAGACGGGCCCCGGACCGTCAGCTGGACCCACCCAGCGGTGCCGGGGAAAAAATCTGAAAAAAGGGGGCCCCCCCTTTTTTAAAGCCATGTCCAGGGTTTGGGAAAGGGGGCCCCGGGGGACCTTGAAGGATAAAACTGGGGGCTGGGGGGGGACCAGGATAAAGCTTGAGGTATCCCCGCTAAGCAGAATTCACGGGGCTTCCCGGCAGGGAACTTTTGATCCAGAAAGGATCCCAAAAAAAGGCAGGGGGTAAGTGGAAATGGGGGCCCCCCAGAGCTTAAATACCCACCCCACGGGGGGGGAACCCCTGTGACCCCCAAACGCCCTTTTCCCCTACGCACAGGGGGCAAGAGGGGGAAAAGGGCCTGAAAGTACAAAACGGGAAGGGGTCTAAAGGAAACCCTGGGTTTAGCGAGCAAAACTGAACCGTGGGGAAAAATATATTAAAATTGTGGAAGTGAAAAACCCCTTTTTAAAACCCAAAATGAATTTAAGTAAGACACAGAAACCCCCCGTTTTTATTCCTTTTCCCCTTCCCCGCCCCCTTTAAACCCATCATTTCCCTGTCGGGGGTGACCCCGGCGGCTCATCCACCGGTGCAGCACCATCCATCCCCGGGTTTTGAATAAGCAGAGGATGGTCCCCCGACCCAACCTGTGGGTGGCGTCCCCTACCCTTTTTAAAAAACCCCTTTTTTTGGGGCTACCCCGGGTCTGGCCCCAAGGGATGCCGTGATAACCCCGTGTACCCGGGTTTTAAACCGAGTAAAATCCTCATATGCCCCTATATAATTTAATGAAAACCTAAAACCCCCCTTTTATAAAATTTTTCAGTCTCAAACCCCCTTAAGTATTATGAAAAACCCTACCCTACCTTTTTGTAAAAAATTCCCCCCCATATCCCCCAAATTTTGTCAATTTGCTTCTTTTTCCCCCCATATAGTTTTAATTCAGTTAAACTCTTTATAGCAAAATTTTATCCTCATACCCCCCCCTTTAGTATAATTCACCCCCATATCCCTCCATATAGTATAATTCAGCCTTATATCCCTCCATATAGTATAATTTAGTCTTACCCCTCCATATAGCATAGTTCTGCCTCATATTTTTTCCTTTTTAGTAAAATTTCAGCCCCATATCCCTTCTTATAATATAATTCAGCCTCACATTCCAGCGTATAGTATAATTTAGTCTAAATCCCTGAAATATGCATGCCGTTCAATGGTAGTGAGAGACGAGTCAGCACTCACCGGCCCTTTAAATTCTCAGTGCTTTATTCTTTCATCTTCAAAATTACAAGCGGGGGACAGCGCTATATTAGGGGGTTTTTCAAGAAAAGGGGGGGGGGGTCGTAACAGGGGTCCGTTTTGCGGGTTTTAGTTTTTGCGCTTCTACGGGGCAAAACCCTTTTTTGGGCACGTAGAAGCATACTACAGGGGCAAAACGGCCGGGTTTTTACGACCCCCCCCCCCTCCCCTTTCACCCCCTTAATACCCTGTCACCGTTGTAATGTTTTAAAAATGAAAGAAAAAAAGCATGAGAAAATAAGGGCCGGTGAGTGCTGCCCCTTCTCTGACTCCCTTGAACCGGGAAACAAAGCCTGTTTCAAAGGGGGAAGTGAAACCCGGGGATCCTTGGAGCGGCAAGCAGCCGGGGTGCTAGCGGTTAAGGACGGTTTACCCGTAAGTCCCCGCAGGACTGCACAGCGGAGGTGCCCGGTTTCTTTTTAAATTTTGAAGTAAGTGCCTCTATATAGCATGATTCAGCCTCATACCCTCCAAAATTGTATAATTTTTGTCTCATCCCTGCATATTGCATAGTTAACCTCATATTCCCCCCTATAGTAAATTTTAGACCACGTGTTTCTCTTAATTAAGAAAAATTTTTAAAAATACTCCCCTTTTCTTGGTTTCCGTGCTGCTTCAGTTCCCTGCAAGAGGGCCTGCACTCCAAAAAACATCTCCGACAGCAAGATGGGGGCAGTGTAATGTCACACTATTGTAATAAGATGTTTAGAGCGCTGGCAGAGGGGAAGAGGGAAAAGCCCCGTCACACGTGTCAATGTCGGGCCCCCGATACGCTCATGGGGTCACAGATTTTTCGTCGCTCCCGATGACGTAGGAGCGGGGCGTCGTGGGTTTTTGGACACCGCGACGCGACCAGCGATTTTTCGCTTGATCGCGATTGCAGGTTTTCAGTCCAGACCATAAAATTTTGGGGGATGATCGCTAAGTTGAGCCGTGAGCGTCGCCCGTCTGTGACATGAGCTCAGCGACAAATTTAAAAAAAGTCTCTGCTGTGTGACTCGGGGAAAAGCGACAAAAAAATAATCGCTCTCGGGGTTGCGTCGCGACACATCCCGGGTCCCTTGGCACCGGATATTACACGTGGACATTTAACCGGCGATAATTTCTTTACGATCAAGCGTCCCTCTGAGCGACGGCTAATCTTTTGAGCATGAGCGATATCGCGGGGGACATTGACACGTTTGAAAGGGCCTTTAAAGGGAAAAAAAGAGTGGCAGTGAAAACCCCTCAAATTTCTTCATTTGGTGGGGGGGGGTTTAGGAGAAATCATGGGGCCCCCAGCGGGGCCCGTGGTTTTACTGCTCAGTGACCTGGATGTGCTTCCCCAGGGGCACACATCCATCTGAAGCAGGGGCTGGGGTCGCTGGAATACTGTAGCCCTGGGCCCCATCGTAGTCATGACCCCAATCATTACACCCTGGATTTAAAGTCTTACATCAGACAGTCATATAGACTATTTGTCATCTGACGTGAACCTTTCTAGTCATCATGCTTTCATAAAAACCAATCTTTACAACTATGTAACATAATTGAATTGTTTGGCTGTTTGTAAATAGGATTTGATAACAAACCATAATTTATGGCCAACACAGAGGTCATACACAGATGTATGTGATTTATTATGTCCTATAAAGCGCAGAATGTGAGTATAAATTCTTCTTTATGTCACAGTTTGGATGTACCAGTATCAGCTATAACATTAAATCCACTGACAGATGAACGCTATCTGTCAGGGAGTGAGTTACATTAGCCTATATATTATCAGCAAATGAAGTCAGTTCTTAAAGTTGATGTATTGAAAGGAAGAAAAATAGGAAAAAGGATTACCGGTATTTGAAGTTCATAAATGAGAAGGAGAAAGAAAGACTAAATTTGCCCCATGTAATAACCTATGTAATGTAACATGTAATTTTTATTGTGATGTTTAATGTTCTTAGCACCATCTGGAATTACCTGCTTTACTTATTGTTTTCCTCATTAAGATCCTAGCGCATTGTGGCTCAGCCTCTAGCATTCTGGGTAGTAGCAACCATTTCTAAGGCTGGTTTCACACTACGATTTTGTGAAATCCTATGCTGTCCGATAGAAATCGGACAGCTCGGATCCAAATTTGTCCCATGTAACCCTATGGGGATCGGACCAATTCGGATGTGCACTAATTGCCATCCGAATCGTGTCCGATTTCTTTCCGGTGCAAAAATCGGAGACTGCTCTGATTTTTGCATCCGAATCAAAAACCGGATAGAATCGGATCTGACAAATCGGATGGCAATTATGCCAAATCCGATCCGATCCAATTCCATTAACATGGGGCCCTATGGAGCAGGGTCCGAGGAAACGTCTGTCTCCTCTGACCCGATTTTAGTGTACTGAGCATGCTCCTTGCTCCAACCCTTCTAATTACACTTCTGCAATGTATAATATACATTGCAGAAGTGTAATTAAGTAAAAGAAAGAGTTAAAAATAAAAAAATCAATATGCTCACCTATCCTCTATCCACCGCTGCCTCCCAGCAAGGTCCGTGTGCTTACAGGACCTGTGATGATGTCACAGAGCATCATCGGGTCCAATGAACGCAGTTACCGGTGGATAGAGGATAGGTGAGCATAGTGATTTTTTATTTTTAACTCTTTCTTATATTTCACTTCTGCAATGTATATTATACATTGCAGAAGTGAAAGTGCCCCGCTGTGTCCGGATCTGTGATAATCACGGACCCGGACACAGAAAAAGCATCTGGAGGTCAACTCCGATGCTTTCCTTTCCTGTCCGTGGGATCCTTCAAAAAGTAGGATCCCACGGACAGGGAAAAAAATGTTATGTGAAAGCAGCCTAAGAGGATTTATCTGGAGCATGTGTGTTTTGTTGTTTGCTGAACTGCTCTTAAAACTCCATTATCCTTGTCAAAGTATGTCTGGTAAGAGAACTACTCTGCTGTGATTTTAGAATGTCTAGGATTGTTGCTAGGTAACATAGCAATTATTTTACACAGAATTTATGTCAGTTAGGGATTCATGTACTCATGTATAAGTCTTTATGCTGCGGTGTACCGTTTCTCCAAAAATAAACTGAAGCAGGGTTTTCAGGCTTTTTGGAGTAGGTTTGAAAAGTAAGACCTACACCAAAAATAAGCCCTAGTTGCATACTCACAGCTTAAAGTGACACCTGCATAGAAATACACAGTGCAGTGTCAGTCTAAACTGATGAGTGCCAGCCGATTGCAAAGTGATACAATAGTCACCAGTGCAGCAGGATTACAGAGCGAGGTGAATACCGTATCTGTTCCCCTTGCTCCCGCTTATTTCCATTGTGCACCCCCATCATTAAAACAAACAAGATTCACTCTAAGAGGATGAGTTTGCTGGATTAAATGATCTCTCTGAATTTCTGGGAACGGCTGCTATCTCATTCCTGGGGACCACAGACTAACTTGTCTGGTCCTACAGAAAAACTAATGAAAAAGTTTAAGGATTGTTCTCATGATGGCTGATTAGGAGCGCACTGCTCTTCCACCACTTTGGCCATGGGGTCACTTTACCTTGTAGATTGGATGCAAATATTCTGCCAAGATTCTGCATCAAAACCTGCATATGTTACATGCACATTTTGTTCCGAATGTGTTGAGGATCTCACCCTGGACATTACAGAAGTGATTTTTTTTTTAGGGAGACCAAAGAAAGCCCATCGAAAAAGCTAGAAAAAATGCTGGGGAAATGTGCAACCAAAAGTTGCAAAAAAATGGTAGCGTCTTCTGCTTTAAAAATAATTGTTTATAAATACCAGAAAAAGATGTAGTGTGAACACACTCGGCTGTCTCAAAGTGCTAGTGTGTGCTTTATGGAGGCGCGCCGCCACACCTGTATGAGGGAAAGACTTCAGCTCCTGGGAGGAAAACATTTTATTTTCTCCTGGAAGCTGCGCTTTTTCAGTACGATGGCTGGAGACGTTTCTAACACTATTAACATGCAGATTAATCCTACGTATGCAGGTTAATAGCGTAATCCAACTTAACAGATTCACTTTAATATGAAGATATTGCTATAGGTATATCAATGGAAAAGGATAACTCGATACCCAACTGTATAGATCCAATGCCTTTAGTTGCATTAAGTGGTAAAGTTACCTGTCTGCATCATGATGTCTTTCATGTGTGTTATTTTAAGTAAATGTACATTTGTATTTACCTTCATCAGTAAGGTAATGTTCATGTAATGTACGCTAATACTCTGCAACATCACCACTAGGTGTCTTCTGATTATTCCGATATTCGCGACATACTTTATCCTTTTCGATCAGTTTTAGCTAATGTGTTCATGCAAAGATTATTTCATGTCAGTATACAATATATATATATATAATATATATATATATATACTTTACAATCTAAAAAGCTTACTGAACTCAGGCATGGTACTATGATGGGAGCTGTTGCTTATGAAATGTCTCTCCTCCTAAATAATCTACCGTCACCTTTGAGTGATGTTACTGGGAAGTGGAAGCTTTTAGGAATCTCAGCAATTGTGCCCTGGGTTCTTCATGACATGGGTTTCCATGGCCGAGCAGCTGCCTGCTGCTGTACATCAACAAGCAGAGTACGACGTATCAGATAGAGTGGTGCAAACCTGGGTTTGTGGTCCCTGATTCCATTAGCTGAATCCCTAGATATACCACTACATATAATGCCCCTCCTCATCGTGTATATTGCCCTACCTTATTTTATATAATGTCTTTCCCTTATTGCATACAATAACCTTCGTTATTAGGTGTAGAGTGTTTCCTAATTGTATAGTGTCCTACTTTATTATACTCTATCCTACAAAATTCAAACCATACACATAAAGGTATCTGAATTTATTTTTTGGTGCAATGAATGGGGTTTGTATCTTTTTAGGGTTCTGTATTCATTTTGGGTTGCACTAAATGGAGTCATATGTAGCATTCATGATTGTGACTAAATTGGGCATTCCAAAATGGGTGATGCACAAGGGAAAAATGTTGTCCCTACTTATAATGCTGTGGATGCCATTATCCAAAGTTAACAAGTATAGTAATATGCCAGATCTACTTTAAAGAAGGGCCATATATATTATATAGTTGTCACGCTCAGGTGATGGAACACACAACTCAACACAAAGGGTAACAACGGGGATGGAAGAGAGGAAGGCCCTGATCATAGGGAGAGGGGAGATGGAACACCTCCTGACACAAACCCGTGTCTGTACCCTGAACTCCCTCACATCCCTATACCGGCTCTTCTCTCCATCATGGTCACATGCCTAATCCCTTACTATCCCTATACTCTACCTGGTTAGTGCAATGGCCAATGAGAGCATTAGACTTATCACTGATATATTTAGATACAAGCGAAGGAGTGCAAACCGAGGGAGAAAGACAAAAAGGATACAACACCAACTTCTCTATTAGCAACGAAACACAAAGATTGTTAAAGAGGATCTGTCACCCCCCTGCTGCATGGCAATCTAAAATGCAGGACTGAATGCAGCATGTCTGCTGCATTCAGGGAAGGGGTTCCCCCATGTGTCTGTGTGCTGTGTACCCCGACATATAGGCTTAGGCAAACTCACTGTTAAAAGTCAGGAGGGCATTCCCTGGTGCAGGAGTCAGCTTGATTCACTGGGGCCATTCCCCCCCCTCTTCCTCTCTGTGCCGCCTCCTGCTGCGCTGTTTATGCTTTGTTCAGACACCAGGGCAGGAATTTGGAGCTGACGTCAGGACAAATGATTTACATTCTGTGTGTGGCAGGATGAGTGACAGACAGGAGGAGAGGAGAACTAGCACAGCAGAAGCTGCACAGAGAGGCAGTGGGAGGGAATGGCTCCTGTGAATCAAGCTAACTCCTGCACCAGGGAATGCCCTCCTGACTTTTAACAGTGAGTTTGCCTAAGGCTATATCTCAGGGTACACAGCACACAGACACGTGGGGGACCCCTTCCCTGAATGCAGCAGACAAGCTGCATTCAGTGCTACATTTAGATTGCCATGCAGCAGGGGGGTGACAGATCATCTTTAACAACATGACTCCAAAACTCTGCAGAGTTTTACTTCTTTCACCGTTGTCAGCATAGAAATGATTCTATAACAGGTATCAAATGATGAGACATGTGGCTATATAAAGAGGAGGTGAGAGGGGCACAAAAAGGCTACACCTGAGCCTTGCTAACTAAGAACAACCAGGCAGAAAAGAGCCATTAACTCCTGCTGCACCAAAAGAAACAAAATATGTTTCAATAGACCTGAGATTCACAGGGGTCTCTCCAGGGTGGAATATATTCATGACAATGGTGGGAGCTCTGCAAGTAATGCAATAATAACATTGCTTTTGTCACTTTGGTTTTCACACTATACCATCCTAACAGATCATATTGTACACATTGTTACCGTCTCCAGTACTCCTCTTGGCCTGGATTCTCACAATATTACATTTCTAGGTGTGCCCCCTTATGTTATGTCTGAACGTGCCATATCCTTTTGGTGTAGTCGTTATAGGGCTTTATTCCTAGTTGTCCCTTCTCACAATGCCTTAAACTAGAAATTCTATTTAGAGATGGGCGAGTCCGAAAAGACTCGGAATCGCAAGACCCCAACGAGTCCGAGTCAAGGACTCGGGACTCGTTGCGAGTCCAGCGAGTCCAATGTTAAATGAATAGGGACCCGGTAATAGCGAATAATGACATTTACAACTCGCTGATG
>JARQOC010004142.1:0-11755 GCA_033576535.1 Allobates femoralis
CAGCGGCGTGTGGCGATTGTGCTAATTAGCGTTTGTGCCACCCACAGTGGCGGCTTACAACACACAGTATGTGCCTTTTCAGTTGAAGTGTTATCTGTGTCCTGTCTGCCTAACTATGTGTGAATGCAGGCCCAATGGTGTGCATATATGTGCGCACAGATGTGAATGTAGTGGAGGAGCTCCCAAGGCCATATGCCCAAGATGTGTGTGACAGTGTCCTTCAAACCACCTGACAAGAATATGTCCTGCATCAATGTGCTGTGTCCAGGTGACCCTCTGCCTACACCAAAATAAAAGGGTGAGGTACACACATTTCCCACATACACTGTTGGACAAAATCCTTCCCAAACAGCATGTCTACCCACACAGATTGTCTGTCCAATCACAGCCAATAGGTGTGTATGACATCCCTGCCCCCCCCCAAACCTTCTTCACATTGCCCTCCATTCCCAAGTAATCAGGCTCACACACATTAGTTTGGATCCAAGGACAAAAGATTTATTATAATGCATCAATCCTGACCTTGGAGTGAAAAACACAAACATATACAGAAAGGACATACAATTGACATTACAACTGCATGTGACATTGTATACACATATATTAGGGATCCCAAAATTAGCACACATGATAACCTGTGCAGCAAGCAGAAAAATATAAGCATACCTAATCTAACTAACTAACTAAAATTGATGCACAGAATGAAAACAAACAATAAAAAAAAAAAAAAAAATACAAAACATGGCACAGCTAACCTGCTGTCACCAACATACCAAGCTGCAAAGCAGCATCCAGAACCAGCCACACTACATGGCCTGGTCCTGCCAGCTCACTGCACCAGACCCATTGAAGTAGGAGCAGTAAGCTTCTCTACTGTCCCTGGCCTCCTGCTGAGTGCGACCATGGCTCTGCGGCTGGAGTGGCGCAACAACATGGGCCTCATCACGCCAAGACCCTGGACGGACCTCCCCTGTTGTGGTGTCTGCATGATCCACATAACCTCCTGGCGTGTATGATGCTCTATCCCTATGACGCAGGAAGTTGTGCAGCACACAGCAGGCCAGCACTACCGCGTCAATAGACTCCAGTTTCATATGCATAGGTGTATGAAAAACCCGGAATCGATTCGCCATTATCCCAAACGCATTTTCAACTACACGGCGGGCCCGGGATAGCCGGTAGTTGAAAATGCGTCTCTCAGAAGTAAGGGCCCTCTAGGGATATGGCCGCAGTAGGTGAGCCTAAAGTGGGAATGCTTCATCCGCCACAAACGCAAAGTTGAGATGTTCAGTCGTGTCCTCATTTGAGGGTAAGTTTAGCCCACCACTCCCTAGTAGTGTTGCCAAGGAGCTTCGGGCAAACACCCCCCCATCTGAGTTGCGACCGTTCATTCCAACATCGACGTAGAGGAACTCATAGTTGGCATCTACTAGAGCCATGAGGATTATACTACAATACCCTTTGTAATTGAAAAACAAAGAGCCTGAGTGGGCAGGTTTGGTAATCCTCACGTGCTTTCCATCCAATGCCCCGCCGCAGTTGGGGAAGTTCCAGCGGGTTTCAAAGCCTCGCCCTACTTCCATCCATCCTGCGGCTGTTTGTGGAATCTTTAGGTAGGATGCCTGCAGAACACTCCAGATGGCCTCACATGTCTCAGGGATCAGGCGGCTCAGCAGGGGCAGGGAGACACGTGACAAGTATGTGAGGGATGTCATTGACTGCCCTGTAGCCAGGAACCGCAAAGTGATAGCCAACCGCTCTGCAGCTGATACCGATGGACGCATTAGAGTGTCCTGACGCGCTATCAGTGGCCCAACACGCTCCAAAAGGAAGGTGAAACAGTCCTCGGACATACGCAGATAGTTTCGGTAATCTTCCGGATTATTGAGCTCCAGCTCCCGCAACAGCTGCATGTGTCCCCGTCTTTCCCGCCTGCGCAGCCAATCCCGGGTCTACAACCGCCGCTGTCTGCGACTCATCAACCGGTCATACCGATCCTGAAGCCACATTTGCTCTTCCACCACTGCGGCAGCCATGATAACATTGCGATCATGGATATTCTGCATCCTCAATATCAGCACCTGTAGATGACAAAATCAAACATCAGTACTTACAACAATATGTGGACATTTCTGCATGTTAAGCAAGCCACACCTCTTTTCATTGACACACTGGAGCCCAGATGATTGGATCTCTCTTCTGCCCACAAAACACATCCTGGAAGGCATGCCTTTAACACACCCACTACTCGGGCAAAACCAAATGGAACATGCACAATTATAATGGTCTCCTATCCATCTTCAGCTTGGGGAGGACATGAAAGTCACACATCTGGACCTATGTGAGTTCCAAAGGGACATGTGTCACCAATAATGTTGCTCAGACTTGTCCCATACTCCTTACTAAAATACAAATGTAGGTCGCAAAGAACATACATAAATCCACTACGTACCAGGATATGCCAGGTTGAGTGAGCATACATGACACAAACAACATTCAACATGACTCAGGATGGTGAAACTTGGTTAGACATGTGTTTGCTGGGGTTAGGTTCTCTCCACATCTGTTCTATGTCTGGAGTGCTACACCTCAAAGCCATGTGTGATCCTAGCCCCGTTGTTCCCCCTGTCCATTGTCCATAACCAGTATGATGTCATCGATGCAGTCCACATGAGTGACACAGTTCTGTCTACAGTCCAGCAGCCATTCTCCTGTATGGTGACTGGAAAAAAAAAAAAACAATGTTTCTGTGCCAAAATGTAAAGCCCCATACAAAATGCCTAGACAAATTCACCACACTTCACTAATGTAACCACCACACCAATAGCAATCCACATATAGTCCGCTAATGCACTCTTTGGCGCTAGAAAAAACAAAAATTACAGATCCATCACACCCGCCGCTCATTCCATGTGTGGCCACGAATACTTACTTAATGGGTCTGACCAGCAAGCGTAACGTCTGCCGGGATGCGCAGCTTTTCTAGTTCCGGCAACCAATCACGACTCAGCGATCTGCACCAATTAGCTGCCGCTAAACCTGCTCGCAGGTGTAGGATGAGGATCTGCGTAATTGTTTCGTTTGTGATTGGTTTACCGGACTATAAAGCCATACTAATGGCCACCACACCTTGTCCAGACGTCCATGTGCATTGAGCTACTGGTGTCCTGTGCGCCTTCTTCTGTTGCTCTGACGGTAAGGCTTCCCTCCTGCTTGTTCGTTGACATGCGTTGCACTCAACGCAGATGCGGCAGTCACAGGGCGCTTAGGCAATGTGTGTATGGCCATTTATTTACTGCATGTAGTAGTTTTTGGTGTAGGAATATATATATATGCCTAGCTTATTCTGCGTAGGGCAATGGCCATGTAGGGCCTTTAGTGGCCTTCTCTCACAATAGATAATACGTTGACCTCAATTGCCATGCCAACATATCAAGGTGTGTTTGGGCCCGGTACTTGCCATCACCATTGATGCCTGCATTGTGGGCACATTGTTTCCAGGGATGGTTGGTACACGGCCTAAAGTTTTTTTTACACGGCTGTTGGACCACCAAGATGATGATGGGTTTGCCCATGACATGTAGTATGTGCAGTGTTGTCACACAGTCAGCCCTCCTTTCACATATGTTTTACTTTGAAGATTGTGGGCAGTGCAAAGCTAATATCTATCACACAATGTGCTTGTGCAGATGTGGCCCTTGAGGTATCTGCACACACACTGTGTTGAGGTGTGTTGAATTATGGATTTCGGGTATTCAAACTTGTAAGTACCATGTGTCGGTGGGCACAGATGTCATGTGTTTAAGAATGGCTGAACACTTGTGTGGGACTTTGGTGCGGGGGCACATGTAGACACTGTTGCACACATGCAAAGTAACATGTTTAAAAAGTATAAAATATTTACTGAAGCCGAAATGTACCTGGCATGTTTGGTTTTAAGTTCCAAAGGATGGTGTAAGTTCGGTATGGCTGTGTCCTGACAGGATATTTTTTGTGTGTTTGCATACACAGATGCCGAGGTGTAGTGTGGACTTCGAGACCCAGCTTCTCACGGAGTATCAGCGGCACAAGTGCCTGTGGCGCTCCTCGCTGCCTGAATATAAAAATCAGGCAGCGAGGGCCGAGGCCTACAGGCCTCTTGTGGCTCTGGCCAATCGGATGGAGCCAAGGGTAGGCAAGAGGTGGGACCAGCATATGGTGGCATTGAAGATCAAGAATATGCGGGCCTCGTTCATGCGGGCTCACATCGAATACCAGCGTCGTCGGTCAGGGGCTGGAGCGGATGAGGTACCATTGCCTACCCTATGGTACTATCCGCTCCTCACCTTCGTCCTTGGCCACGGGAGCTCGCGTGTAACGAGGACCAGCTGCCCCGTTGCTGCGTCCCAAGTAGGCCCGGCCCAATCACCATCTGCGCCACAGGAGGTGGGTAATTGTGTTACGGTGGAGCCACACAAGGTTTTCTTCACATGTGTGCTTGTCTCACTCCTTCCCAGGTATCACATGGTAATATTTTGGTGGTGGGCCTGGTAAACCTTTGGGTGCTAAATAATGACCTCCTTGCATTCGGTGAGTTTCTAGCATTCTAGCCACTGAGCCCTAGGTCAATTTGCAAGACACACCAACCTAGGTTTAGGTTAGGGTTACTCAGTTAATGTTTTTTAATTTATAGGTTGGGGATTCACTGAGGGACATGGTAGCATTTAAGACATGGTGCAGGCACACGTGTGTTGCCTGTGGGCCATGTGGGGTATATTTTTAAGGAAGTGGGGGGGGAGTTCAGAATAGTGGGACTCCAAACGTCCAGCTGGCCCACATGTCTGTGTGCAGAAAAGGCGCCAGTATGAACGTGGTGTGTTGAGAATTGTTTATTGGTTATGGCTTTGTGAAGCACACATAATTCTGTAGAGAGGCGACGACGTTAAATGGTAGAGGTGAGTGTACAGGAGATGGACCGGTCTTGTGGGCATTAACCTTCGGTGTTGATGTGGTTTTTAAGTTTTTTGGGTGGTGTTTTGTGTGTGGTTGTGGTGTTTTGAGGCCTCTGGCCAATGTAGACATTACATATTTGTGTGTACTCATTTTCTTTTTTTTTCTTTTTTCCCCCCATAGGCCCCTGAGCAGGACGGCTCCATTGCCGACCAACCTGTCGCTGATGATGCTCAGCCGATGACATCTGGGGCTGAGCAGGAGGGCGGAGCCAGTGATGTGGGTCCAGACCCAGGTCCCAGCTCGGTGATCCGTCGGCGAAGACGTCCAGCACCACCTGACACCGAGCTGGGCACCTGGGCCCGACGGGTTCTGTTAGACGAACAACGGACCCACATCTCGAGTTACGCCCTCTACATGAGCGACAGGTTGGAAAGGATGGAGCCGCTCCAACACCAAATAGCTCAGCGGGTCTTCAACGTTGTCGCTGATGCTGCCGAGGATGGGGCACTTCAATGGAGATGCCACATACCCTCCCCTGTGCAACAAGACTTGTGGCCCCTTTCCCCATCGCCCCCATCCCGGCCCGTGAGAAGACTGGCCCCGCCACACACACCCAATCCCCCCCAACACGTCGTCGTCGATCAAGACGGTCTCGGGCAGGTCAGGGCTGTCATGAGAGGAGGGGGGAGCCGGCATTGTCAGAGCCGACAGAGGATGAAGAAGTAGGACACTAGTAGCCAATACACATAATTGGCAGTCTGGACTATGGCTTATGGAGGAAGCTCCTTGTTGATTTGGTTATTCCTTGCTTTGGTTTTTTTATTTTTGGAGAAAATGTTGGCTGAATTACAGCATATGATTTATTTATGTTTGGTATTACTTCTACCACCAATAAAATTTTGGTTGGGACACAATTGTGTATTTATTTTGGGTTAAGGATTGTGTGGGTCAGCGTGGGTGAATGGTAGTGGTCACAATATAGGTTTGGCAAAGCCACACAATATGGGCCAATGCCCTCAGGGCAGGACCAACATCGGTTCCTTTGTAATGTGTTTGCATTTTGACAAAGAGATGTGGTCATGTGGCTGTCATAGTTAACTGATGGTCCGGTTTAGCCACCAAATATTATTGTTGTGACATGAAGGAGCTTACCAAAGAAGTTCACCCAGCATTTTATTGAAAACAGATATGTGTGACAGGCATTTGCCACAATACACAGAATGCTTTGGTCACATAGGGCTAGGCAGCCCACACTCCTCTTGGTCCCAATGTGGGACAGTATAGGTAAAGAAGGCAAAGGGCTAGGCAGCCCACACTCCTCTTGGTCCCAATGTGGGACAGTATAGGTAAAGAAGGCAAAGGGCTAGGCAGCCCACACTCCTCTTGGTCCCAATGTGGGACAGTATAGGTAAAGAAGGCAAAGGGCTAGGCAGTCCACACTCCTCTTGGTCCCAATGTGGGACAGTATAGGTAAAGAAGGCAAAGGTATGTCAGTCCACAAGCCACCTGTTGTGAAAGTGGGACACTATAAGAAAAGAGCCCAACGGGGGCAAAAATAAAAAAAACTATGAAAAGCCAAACAGGCAACATGGGTAATTTAGTCGTCCAAGAAGGACAACATATTTTGGGCCATGGGGAGGGCATTTTGTTTGGGGTGTTGGTACACCTCATTGTCGGCCATCCTGATGTTGCTGGACGGCAGCCAGCATGTCAGCCAAGCGCCCAAGATCCAGGATGCCACGTCGTAGGGCCCGTTGTAGGCGTTCGGCAAACTGGTGGTGGGCCCTCACAACGTCCTCCATGGTGGGTACACCTGTAATGTGGGTTAAGAAAACCAAATCATCACATTAAAAGAGTCCCTCTGCTTATTTTTGGGGTTCACACAACAAATATGGTCCTTACCCTCGGCCTCAACATCCTCCTCACTATCATGTGGTAAAGGGGAGGCACTCACACTCCAGCCCGCTGCTCCAGCCCGTTCGCCATCTGCAACAATGGGTGAGGACATAATTGAATACATGAGTGCCAATCAGAATTAACAAACAACACCACACTGCTTAGAGTGTGCAGCCCATAGCATCACACAAAATACACTTACCACCATATTCCTCAATGGCGGGCTCATTTTGTGGTTGAGGCATAGCCTCAGGTTGTCCACCAGGCGATGGCACCTCTGGGTCCAGCACCGCAGGGTCATCAGGATGTGCCACGGCCTCAGCTGATGGTGACGCCAGCTCCTCTGCCTGAAGCCCTGCTGGGTCTTCATGGTCCTCCTCCTCCTCATGCCCTGATGATGGCCTATTCCCTTGTGGGGATGGTTAGGCAGCTGGCTCTTGAGCCGGTGGGGTTGCTGACCCACCTGCAGGTGGTGTCCGGGGAGCACCTGCAGGTGCTGGTGGGGGAGCATCATCCATTGAGCCATCCACATCTGTAGAGGATCACACAATAATTCATCTGTCAGCAGAATGTTTAAGCTGTGAGATGTATGGACAGTTCAATATTGGGCCTATGTGTTTGCAGTAGTCCACATATGGGCTGACCTCATGTATTATGCATGGCGTGTGTATGAGCCAGTAGTGTGGTTATTGTGTGTAGAGCATCTAACACTGTGGACTCATGTTGTGCACAACATGAACCTTAGTTTAAGGCAGATGTGTAGCCTGTCAATCAATATTCTGCTGGCTATATTGTACCCCATAGCATGTGTGCCGCCATAGTTCTCACTCTCCGTATGATGTTTATTAAGATATAGTTGTGTCTTTGGTGAGGTTACATATGGTCAAATGTATGTTTGCCCCTCAGAACTACTTACCGCGCAGCCTGGCAATCCTGCCACGGATGTCGAGTATGCAGCCTGGGCATTTGTGCTTCAGGTCCGCGATCTTTTTCTGGACGGCTTTAGCGG
Source organism: Allobates femoralis (assembly GCA_033576535.1). Classification (NCBI taxonomy): domain Eukaryota; kingdom Metazoa; phylum Chordata; class Amphibia; order Anura; family Aromobatidae; genus Allobates; species Allobates femoralis. Next base: position 7,838 of record JARQOC010004142.1, read on the forward strand.
TCCTCTGCACCCCCAGTTGGTTGAGCAGAGCCCGCTGAATCCGCCGGATAGTGTCGCGATTGCGCAGCCTAGGGTGACGGTGGTGCCGATTACCCCAGTAATCATACCGGTCACAGTGCTCAATGAGGACCAGTAGTTCGGCCATCCCCCACGTTGCAGCGCAGTGAACGGCCGCCATGACTGCTATGGTGTGTGCAGAGGAGGGGCTGGCACCTTGCAGGCAGAGTGAAAATGAAACTAACGTCATGACGTCATTACGGCCGCGGTCGGGTTGACGCACCCTTTAAAGTAGCCCAACGCGCAGTGACACAAGCGACACACTTATGCGGCACCTACTACACAAGACCCACAGTGCGGTGCGTAAACCAAGGCTGAGCTGTGTGCTGAGTAATTACTTTACATGTGGTATGGGTATGCGTGCATCTGTGTGCGCGCTGTGCGCAGTGCCACGCAAGGTACACTTCTACGGCAGCTGCTGTACAATGAGCCAGAGCGGTGCGTAAAACACACTTGTGCGCTGTGTACAGCATTATTCGTTATCATGTGTTCAGAGGATGTGCAGACTGTATAAAGATCATGGGGCATTTGTTTATTTTCTATCCTCAAGTGTGCGTCCGCGTAATTGTACTAATATATGATCGTGCATACTGCGCGTATCTGTAGTGCTGAAGGGACAGCTCATCCAAGATGGTGGGCTGTGAGGCAGGGGCCAATCAGAACGCACTATCTTCCACCAATGATCGCAGATGGGGCGCGGTCCCACGGAGCCTCTGCCACGCCCTAGCTACATTCCAGCTACGTGGCCTGGTGTCCAGACATCCCTTCTGTAGCTTCTTTACACGCCGATACAGCTCGCTGCAATCGGCTTTGTAGCAACCTGTTTCAGAGCAGCGCTCGGAAACAGATGTATCTGTTGCCGGCTGCCTCCTACCGTCTTCACATGCCGCTACTACGGGCTATCTTGAGGACGCAAGCTACGATCGTAGCCTGTAGCGGGTTGTATCCATCCTGTTGTAGCGGCGTGTAAAGGTACCTTAAGAGTTGAAATTAAAAGTTTTTTCCTCCAGACATCATCTTTTAAACGAGTGTTGGAAGACCAGCAGACATTTAAAGAGGTTGTTCACTATTCATTCAACTCTTTCTCAATGGATGTATTCCCCACTGTAAATTAACCACATCTGATGCCAGTATCGTTGTTGCCGACATTGTTTCAGTGATATCGTAATGCCACGTGAGCCTTGCAGTCCAAAATCAACACAATATGCAAAAAACAATAATAATAGCCCAATGTTCATCAGTATTGTTAGCAAAAAAGTAGGAATAATATTTGTATGAAAACACTAATTAGGGACACAAAAAATAACACCACAAAAAATCTAAGTAAATAAATAAATGAGCAAATAGCTCAAATTTTCATAACATATGGACAACTCTCATAGGTGTTAAAAAGCATGACTCAATATCAAAAAGAGAACTTGGGTCCTAAATATTCGCCCTTTCTGTATAGATATCACCATCTTATATATAAAGCTGGTTTATGTATGTGTGTGCACGTATGTGTATATGTGTCCACTAAAGGTATTTGCGCCATCGCATTTCCAATCACAACATTTTGCACAGACACCTCATCTGACTCAGGAAATGTCATAGATGATGTTTTGAGGGAAAATTTCAACCGCGATTTACAGTCATTCACCAAAAAAAGGCCTATTCACTGTTTGCATGTGTGAGGTAATACAGTCATATGAAAAAGTTTTGGCACCCCTCTTAATCTTACTCATTTTTTTTGTTTAACATTGGGTTTTTGCAACAGCTATTTCTGTGTGATATATGTAATAACTGATGGGCACAGTAATATTTCAGGATTGAAATGAGGTTTATTGTACTAACCGAAAATGTGAAATATGCATTATTTCAAAATTTAACATGTGCCAAAGAATGGGCACCCTTCTGATTTTCATGATTTGAATACTCCTAACTACTTTTTACTGACTTACTGAAGCACTAAATTGGTTTGGTAACCTCATTGAGCTTTGTACTTCATAGCCTGGTGTATCCAGTCATGAGAAAAGCTATTTCAGGTGTCCACTTGCAAGTTGTTCTCCTATTTGCATCTTCTCTGAGGAGTGGCATCATGGGCTCCTCAAAACAGCTCTCAAATGATTTGAAAAAAAAGATTGTTCAACATAGTTGTTCATGGTAAGAATACAAAAAGTTGTCTCTGAGATTTAACCTGTCAGTTTCCACTGTGAGGAACATAGTAAGGAAATGGAAGACCACAGGGACAGTTCTTGTAAAGGCCAGAAGTGGCAGGCCAACAAAAGTATCACAAAGGCAGAGAAGAAGAATGGTGAGAACAATCCAGACCACCTCCAAAGACCTGCAGCAGCATCTTGCTGCAGATGGTGTCACTGTGCATCGGTCAACAATACAGCACACACTGCACAAGGAGAATCTGTATGGGAGAGTGATGCGAAAGAAGCCGTTTCTGCATGCACGCCACAAACAGAGTCGCCTGAGGTTTGTAAAAGCACATTTGGACAAGCCAGTTTCATTTTGGAAGAAGGTCCTGTGGACTGATGAAACAAAGATTGAGTTGTTTGGTCATACAACAAGGCGTTATGCATGGCGCCACAAAAACACAGCATTCCAAGAAAAACACTTGCTACCCACTGTCAAATTTGGGGGAGGCTCCATCATGCTTTGGGGCTGTGTGGCCAATGATGGCACCGGGAATCTTGTTAAAGTTGAGGGTCACATGGATTCCACTCAGTAACAGCAGATTCTTGAGAATAGTGTTCAAGAATCAGTGTCAAAGTTGAAGTTACGCCAGGGATGGATCTTTCAGCAAGACAATGATCCAAAACACCGCTCCAAATCTACTCAGGCATTCATGCAAAGGAACAATTACAATGTTCTGGAATGGCCATCCCAGTCCCCAGACCTGAATATCATTGAACATCTGTGGGATGTTTTGAAGCGGGCTGTCATGCTCGGCGACCATCAAACTTAACTGAACTGGAATTGTTTTGTAAAGAGGATTGATCAAAAATACCTTCATTCAGGATCCAGGAACTCATTAACAGCTACAGGAAGCGACTAGAGGCTGTTATTTTTGCAAAAGGTGGATCTACTAAATATTAATGTCACTTTTCTGTTGAGGTGCCCATACTTTTGCACCTGTCAAATTTTGGAATAATGCATATTTCACATTTTCAGTTAGTACAATAAACTTCATTTCAATCCTGAAATATTACTGTGTCCATCAGTTATTACATATATCACACTGAAATAGCTGTTGCAAAAACCCAATTTTAAACAAAAAAAAATGAGTAAGATTAAGAGGGGTGCCCAAACTTTTTCATATGACTGTAGATACTGCCTTGCCTGTTTGACAGTTAGCCTGGATATTTATCAGGTGGTCTTTAGCAACCAATCACAGTGTAGCTGCTGATTGGCTTCTATAGGCAACAAAGGACAATCATAGTGTAACACAGCATATGCAAGTCTGTGAACATGAGGTACTCCAGAGTCAGGTAGCCACAATGTCATTGCTTCCTTCGGGGGGTGATGTTATGCCTGGAAGCAAGGAGGGGTATTCACATCAGGTAAGCCCACAGAATGCAACACCTTTCCTGACTCCAGACCAGAAGGGGGAGCTATAACCCGAGTTCAGGGGAGCTTCCCCTATAAATTCTGGCCTGGGGCGGGTTTAGTTAGTTCAGCTCCTTGGAGGGCTGTGAAGACATCCTGTGGACTGGAGCAGTGTAAGGCTTGGACAGAGACAGCCAGCGTGAGGGACGCATAAGAGAGAGTCTGAGGAAGGAGAGAAGCAGGCCTGGAGAGTGGAGTGGGAGTATTCTGAAGAAATGTATAGAGATTGCTATCTTGTCCACAGTGGGACCTGCATATCTCAAA
>JARQOC010004143.1:0-11755 GCA_033576535.1 Allobates femoralis
CAAGGCCAACATGCAAGTTAAATTGTTGGGAGCGTGTCACACACTAAAATCAATGCAGCAGGGCCAAAAAATTACACTTCATAGGGTGCCTTCAGACTGCGGCGTGATGTTGGGCAGCCCTGTCCAGGCTGACCCTGACAGGCGCACACTGGATCAGCACACAGGACTGGAGGGCTAATATGGCCTCTGGTCAAGTGTGCCGCCGCACATAGCTGCAGACGCTGACGGGTCAGGACCACGGCGCTTTGGGCCCTACGTATCAGCAGCGGTCACTGCGTGCAGATGCCTAACAGAACCAAGGGCATATTAGCCCTCAAGTCCTGTGTGCTGATCCAGTGTGCGCCTGTCAGGGTGAGCACGGACAGCACCAGACAGGTTCACAACGCAGTGTGAATGCACCCTTAAAAATGAACACAAGTAATAGCATGTATGATGACATCTCCAGATATGCAGCCTACTCACCATGCAGTATGTTCAGCTCCCCAACATGCGGTCTCCAATGGTGGATGGGTCTGCGAGGAAAGGTTTGCCCAGGTGGAGTGACCCAGATGATATTAGCTGTGTAGAGCACTGCAACAAACAGTAGGTGCTGCCAAAAAGAAACCCCTCAAAATGGATTCTGCAGACAGGTGAAATGCACTCCTGCAGCCTTTTAACCTTCCTAGCGTTATTCCCGAGCCTGACTCGGGGTTAACATTCACTACCAGAAGCGTTAACCCCGAGTCAGGCTCGGGCTTACCCGCGTTCGCGGAAGATGCGGTGAGAAAACCGCATCTGCCGCACTTGCCGCACTTGCCGCACTTGCGCCGCACTTGCGGCGCGGTTGCGGCGCGGTTGCGGTAATCTGCATAGTAAAGGGAACCAACCACCTCGGATGACCCTCATACACTGTTAATATGTGCCCCTGCAGCCTAGTAAACCATTAGCAGCACTGTTTTTGTGTGAAAAGTGGCTGCAGTAGAAGTGAGATAATGATTTTATAAACTTACATGCCTGCGTACTTGAGGGCGTCTCCCTGTGTGTGCTGGCACTTGTGTGCTGTGCTCATCATGTCTGCTCTCCCCCTCCCTTATGCACGCCCCCTCTCAGCCTGCTATAGTGATGTGAGGCTGATTGCGTCATAAAGGGGCGGGGCAACCGGGATGCCGCGATTTAGCCCCGCCCCTTTATGACGCAATCAGCCTCACATCACTATAGCAGGCTGAGAGGGGGCGTGCATAAGGGAGGGGGAGAGCAGACATGATGAGCACAGCCCACAAGTGCCAGCACACACAGGGAGACGCCCTCAAGTACGCAGGCATGTAAGTTTATAAAATCATTATCTCACTTCTACTGCAGCCACTTTTCACACAAAAACAGTGCTGCTAATGGTTTACTAGGCTGCAGGGGCACATATTAACAGTGTATGAGGGTCATCCGAGGTGGTTGGTTCCCTTTACTATGCAGATTACCGCAACCGCGCCGCAACCGCGGCGCAAGTGCGGCAGCTATGCGGCAAGTGCGGCAGATGCGGTTTTTTTACCGCATCTGCCGCGAACGTGGGTAGCCCGCTTTTAGCAAAAAATTCAAGACCTAAACAGACCGCCAGGGAGGTTAAAGCATGATTACGGACGTCACTCGGATACGATTGTTTGGCCGCATCCGAGTTTACATTGAATCCCATGTTATTTGTCACGGAACGCTACGGATCAGCAACAGATCCGTGCTGTCCGCTTTTTCCTCTGGGACACCAAAAGCGCACCAGCTTGCGATTTACCATCCGTGATTAAATTGACAAGCTACGCACGAACGCAACTCGGACTACCAATCGTGTCACATCCGAGCAGATCCGTGCCTCATAACAAGAAATGGCCAGCAAAAACGCATCCGACTGTATCCGAGCTCAACACGGATACACTCGTTTACGATTTGCCATCCGTGATGAAATCGTAAAGCTAAGCACGGAACGGAACTCGGATGACAACATCTGATCCCATCCGTCACCCATAGGAATGCATAGGAGCAAAAATAGCATCCGAGTATATCCGCATTGACACGGATACACTCGGAACACACAAAAACGCAATGTGAAGCCAGCCTTAGAGACAGATACACCTACTTCACTGAGAGTGTTCTGGACTTCAGTTGATGTTGTGAACGGGTTCTTCTTCACCAAATAAAGTATGCGGCGATCATCCACCACTGTTGTCATCCGTGGACGCCCAGGCCTTTTAGAGTTCCCAAGCTCACCAGTCAATTCCTTTTTTCTCAGAATGTACCCAACTGTTGATTTTGCTACTCCAAGCATGTCTGCTATCTCTCTGATGGATTTTTTCTTTTTTTTCAGCCTCAGGATGTTCTGCTTCACCTCAATTGAGAGTTCCTTTGACCGCATGTTGTCTGGTCACAGCAACAGCTTCCAAATGCAAAACCACACACCTGGAATCCACCCCTGACCTTCTAACTACTTCATTGATTACAGGTTAACGAGGGAGACGCCTTCAGAGTTAATTGCAGCCCTTAGAGTCCATTGTCCAATTACTTTTGGTCCCTTGAAAAAGAGGAGGCTATGCATTACAGAGCTATGATTCCTAAACCCTTTCTCCGATTTGGATGTGGAAACTCTCATATTGCAGCTGGGAGTGTGCACTTTCAGCCCATATTATATATATAATTGTATTTCTGAACATGTTTTTGTAAACAGCTAAAATAACAATACTTGTGTCACTGTCCAAATATTTCTGGCCCTAACTGTACATGCTCAGACAGCTATTATCAAAAATCTTAATAGAGAGCGTTTGTAACAATTGATAGGAATCTCACAACGATGAAGCAGGAATAACGCAGGTCCCAGTTCCCCCTCGTAGCTCATCACCTCTCGAACTATGTCGCTTACTTTGGACCAGAAGGGACTAAGGCTATTGCATTCCCAAAAAATGTGCATGAGAGAGCATTCCGCCCCGCCACACCTCCAACACACCGGGTCAATAGAGAGGAACATTTTATGCAGGCGCAAGGGAACCCTGTACCATCGGGTAAGTAATTTATAGTTTGCCTCCTGGAGCCGCAAACTGATTGATGTGCTATGTGCCAATGTATATATTCTAGATCTCTGCTCCAAGCTCAGTTCCATCCCCAAATCCGCCTCCCATTGCAGCATGAACTGAGGTGTGGGCAAATCCGGGGGAGATATCAAGAGTGCGTAAATCTTGGAGAGGGCATGTCTACAAGGTCCCGAACCTTGGCACATCATCTCAAAAGCCGTTTTGGCTCTACGGAGCTCCGTCTTTGGTGGGAGGCTGTGGAAGTAATGATTGAGCTGTAGGCACCTCCAAAATCCCAAGGGGCTAGTAGATGACATAGAACTCAAGGTTTCAATAGACGGCCATGCGTCTCCCCCTTCCCAGCTCTCCACCCTATCCACCCCTGCCTCAATTGAAGAACCAAACAGTGGGTCCCCAATACTTGGCTTAAAGTCAGGATGACTAATTATCGGAACCAGGGGTGAGTTGGTGGGGACCATTGATGTACGGATCAAGCCCCAGCTGCAGACAAACAGTGTGGGTCCAAAAGTTGGGCGACTGTGTAGGCCCTCCCGCGTCCCCAGTGATACCCAGGGTAATGTATGTAGTTGGAGCGTGGTAAAACTCTGTTCAATCTGAACCCAGGGCCTGTTGTCTTTGTGTCTGCACCAGTCTATTACCCGCGCAAGATGACTCGCCAAGTGATACAGTCTGATGTCTGGTGGCCCCACTCCACCTTTCCTCTTGGTTCTAGACAGTATAGATTTTGCCAGCCTGGCACTCTTATTATTCCATATAAAGGCAGTTTGGAGCTGGGCAACTGATTTGAAAAAGGAGGATGGAATTCTAATGGGAAGAGCTTGCAGGTAGTATAGGATGTTAAGCAAAACCGTCATTTTAAAAAGCTGACATCTGCCCATCCATGTAAAAGTCAACTTCGTCCATCTCTCACACTCTACACGAATGGTGCTTAAAAGAGTAGGGAAGTTAGTCTTATAGAGGTCATCGACATCTTCCGTAATCTGTAGCCCTAAATATGTTATAGCTCGCTGAGACCATCGAAATCTAAAAGCGCCCTTCAATCTCTCTACTAGCCGGGGAGGTAGAGTAACGTTAAGAGCCTCGGATTTGGATTGATTGATTTTGAAGTTTGAGAGATGCGAATAGGCCTCTAGTTCCTTCAGGAAGTCCGGGAGAGCTACCTCAGGGTTTGACAGGAAAAACAGCAGGTTGTCCGCATAAGCCACAATCTTATGTGTAGATGTGTTCGCCTTAACCCCAGTTATATCTGGATTTGCCCTTATGTGTCTCAGTAGGGGTTCAAGAGTCAATATAAAAATGAATGGCGATAGCGGACATCCCTGGCGGGTACCATTCGTAATGTCAAATGGCTCAGACAGGACATCGTTCACCCGGACCCTAGCCGAAGGCCTCGAGTACAGGGACAGCACCCATTGCAGCATCTGGGGACCCAAGCCCAGATGGGCCAGGGTTTCTCTCAGGTATACCCAGTTGACCCTGTCGAATGCTTTCTCCGCATCCGTCGATAGAAGCATCAACGGACGGCAAACAGTTTAGCGTCCACATTTAACAATGAGATTGGACGGTAACTTGAGCATTGTGCTGGATCTTTCCCCGGCTTACAGATGACCTCTATTGTTGCTCTCAACGTGTCCCTTGGAGGAGCCTTCATTTCCGTCATAGCATTAAATGAAGCTCTCAGGTGTGGAATCAGCTTCTCTCTCAGCTTCTTGTAGTATAAAACCGTAAACCCATCCGGGCCCGATGCTTTCCCTGATTTAGTAGAGGAAATCGCATCTCTAATCTTCTGATCCGATATCGGCCCTTCTAGTGATTGAACTGTCTCCTCCTGCAGGGTGGGAACCCCTATGCTCTAATGTATTCTCATATGCGAGATCTAAAAAGAGCCGAGGAGATCCCAGAGTTTGCACCATCCACGTTGTACAGCGAGGCATAGTACATTTGGAATGCCTCAGCTATATCCAAGGGAAGTGACACCCGATGGCACCCTGCAGGGTGGATAATTGGAACATAGGTAGCAGCTTGTTGTATACGTAATGCCCTGGCCAGGTATTTACCCGCCATGTTCCTGTGTTCATATTAATGCCGACGACTTCTGGCCAGGGTCCCTTTTGCTTTTTTAATCAGTAGGACACGTAGCGCCTCTCTGGTGTCTAGCAGTTTCTGTTTCAGATCATCTGAGATCATGTGCTTGTGTTGAGTCTCAAGGGTTTTTAAGAGAGTCATTAAGGCTATGATCTCTGTCTCCCTCTCTTTTTTTAACCTAGCTCGTGTTTTATTAGGGCACCTTGGACCACACACTTATGGGCCTCCCATATAATTACCGGAGAGGGACCAGTAGGTTTGTTAAGGTCGAAGTAGTCATTTAGTATCGTATTAACATCTCGGAGCACCACTGAGTCATCCAGCAGGGAAGAATTTCATTTTCACTGCCATTGTACAGGGATTGCGACAGAAAGTGAGATCGATAGTGAGATCAGGACGTGGTCTGAAAACGTGATAGGTTCTATTTTTGCCTCTTGTGCTCGTGCCAAGTCAGCGTGTCGCAGAAAGAAATAATCTATTCTAGAATATGTGTCATGGGCTATAGAATAGAACGAGTAATCTATATCCCGAGGATAAAGAAGACACCACGTATCCAACAATTGGTGATCATGTAAGGCCCTTCGCATGCGACGTTGGGTTGCCCTGGATAGAGCTGACTTCCCCTTCGAGGTGTCTAGTACAGGGTCCATGGCTACATTAAAGATATTTGACCCGTGTTTGGAAGGTATAGCGAGGCGAAGGTGCACACCTGGGAAGCAATCTTACCTTTTACTAGTAGCATCCTGCCTGCTTCACCATCACGAAAACCCAGGAATTCCCATGGCAGCAATCTCGCCACCGCGATGCTGGTACCAGATGAATGCTTGTCTTCCGAGAGACTATGATAGACTGTAGGGAACCAATAGCTGGAGAGCTTGAACGGTTTAGCTGCGCATAAGTGAGTCTCTTGTAGGAAAGCGACATGGATCTTATTAGATTTTAAGTATCTAAACAAGATTGATCTTTTACCTGGGTCATGTAGTGCCTTCACATTCAAAGAGCCCACTTTCAGCTCTGTTAGGCAGTCTTATAACATAGTTATCAGGTAATCAAACAGAAAGGAGAGGCGCTAATGAGAGGGACCCGCTGCCAAAAAGGGGAAAAAACACTTATGGGTGGATTCTCACCTCCTGAGGTTGTGCTGTCCCTGCACAACCTCGGCACAACCTCGGTAATGCGTGATGTGAGAGACCGCTGTGAGGAGCGGTGGCTCCAGGAGATCCGGCGGTGTTACAATCGTCCTCCGGTCACGTGGTTCTCCTCAGCTGACTGGGCTCTGATGTCAGATCAGGTCCTTGTGTACTGGAAGCACAGGTCCTGTGTTATGCAGCTCCACACGATCTCCCAAAGGGAGATAGAGAATATGTGTACAGAGAAAAATTTGTGTTTTAAGGAGCGCTCACATAGGGGGACCCAAAGAGTTATTATCACAGCATTATATTTTATCTACTCTATAATTGCCGTAGGCATTTTCGTGTCGGCCCCCGAAATCGCCGTGGCTATGTCACTATGTGACGTCACCACGCGCGAGCAATGGCCGCTAAGCGGCCATTGCGAGTCGCTGGCCGAAAATAGAACCAGAGGGTCGGCTACAAAGTTAGCGATTTACCGCTGAGGTAGCGCGAGCAATGGCCGCGAGGCCATTGCGAGTCGCTACCTCAGCTGCCGCACGTCCCACTATACTTTCAATGGGGATTCATTGCGACTCGCTGTGTAGCGCGAGCAATGGCCGCGAGGCCATTGCGAGTCGCTACGTCAGCCGCCGCAAGTCCCCTTATACGTTGAATGGGGATCCATGCGAGTCGCTGGGTAGTGCAAGCATTGCGAGTCACTGATGATGTCACAGATGATTCATCATCATCATCATCATCATCATCATCATCATCCTACCTGCACAGACCCCCCCCTCAATGGCCGCACAGACCCCCCCCCCCCCTCAATGGCCGCACAGACCCCCCCCCCCCTCATGGCCGCACAGACCCCCCCCCCTCAATGGCCGCACAGACCCCCCCCCCCTCAATGGCCGCACAGACCCCCCCCCCTCAATGGCCGCACAGACCCCCCCCCCTCAATGGCCGCACAGACCCCCCCCCCCTCAATGGCCGCACAGACCCCCCCCCTCAATGGCCGCACAGACCCCCCCCCTCAATGGCCGCACAGACCCCCCCCCTCAATGGCCGCACAGACCCCCCCCCCCCTCAATGGCCGCACAGACCCCCCCCCCTCAATGGCCGCACAGACCCCCCCCCCTCAATGGCCGCACAGACCCCCCCCTCAATAGCCGCACAGACCCCCCCCTCCCCCCTCAATGCCCGCACAGACCCCCCCCCCTCAATGTCCCAAAGTCAGCTGTGACCGCCTGGCCCTTGGACACTGGCTGCCATGCACACATCAGCTGGTAGGCTCCCATCACTTACCCACTGAGGACGGATCACTTCCAGCACCTCTTCACATGGCAGTGCTCTGATGGTGGGTTTACACGTCCCGATATCGGCGTCCAACTCCGACCCAACTCCGACAAAAAGTCACGTGGGTCGCGAGTTGGAGCCGATATCGGGTGCGCGTTGTACTGTTTGACAGTACAACACGATGCTGGAACGATGCCAAAACGATATCGGAGTTGAATAGCAAAGCTATTCAACTCGCCGATATCGCAAGGCCGTTGTACCAGCATCGCTGCGTGTGACAGCCCAACTCCGATGTCTACGCTCACGTCACCCATTCACTCCCATGTTAAATGGTCGTTCCTGGGTTGGTGGGCGTAGACATCGGAGGGACGTTGTTTCCCGATATCGCAGCGTGTAAACCGGCGATGCGATATCGGGAAAAGCGCTCCCGAAATGCGCGCTCCCGCGGCGTTGTATGCGATATTGTCCCGATATCGGGACGTGTAACCCCACCATGAACTTCTGAATCGTCCTCTCCTCACTCAGACACCTGGCAGGTTCCTATCCAGCCTACTCACTCCCAGCTGCAACCCAGTGAGTCAATCAGCACATCTTCACTCACACACAGACCTGACATGTGATTAACCCCCTGTGCACCATTCAGGTTTAGCCCAGCAAAGCACTCCAAAAAGTATTGAACACACCCCAATAAGTATTGAACGCGCCCCAAAAAGTATTGAACGCACCCCAATAAGTATTGAACGCGCCCCAAAAAGTATTGAACGCACCCCAATAAGTATTGAACGCGCCCCAAAAAGTATTGAACGCGCCCCAAAAAGTATTGAACGCACCCCAATAAGTATTGAACGCGTCACAAAAAGTATTGAACGCGCCCCAAAAAGTATTGAACACACCCCAATAAGTATTGAACGCGCCCCAAAAAGTATTGAACGCACCCCAATAAGTATTGAACGCGCCCCAAAAAGTATTGAACGCGCCCCAAAAAGTATTGAACACACCCCAATAAGTATTGAACGCGTCACAATAAGTATTGAACGCGCCCCAAAAAGTATTGAACGCGTCCCAATAAGTATTGAACACACCCCAATAAGTATTGAACGCGTCACAATAAGTTTTCAACGCGCCCCAAAAAGTATTGAACGCGTCCCAATAAGTATTGAACACACCCCAATAAGTATTGAACACACCCCAATAAGTATTGAACGCGCCCCAAAAAGTATTGAACGCGCCCCAAAAAGTATTGAACACACCCCAATAAGTATTGAACACACCCCAATAAGTATTGAACGCGTCACAATAAGTATTGAACGCGCCCCAAAAAGTATTGAACGCGCCCCAAAAAGTATTGAACACACCCCAATAAGTATTGAACGCGTCACAATAAGTATTGAACGCGCCCCAAAAAGTATTGAACGCGTCCCAATAAGTATTGAACACACCCCAATAAGTATTGAACGCGCCCCAAAAAGTATTGAACGCGCCCCAAAAAGTATTGAACACACCCCAATAAGTATTGAACGCGCCCCAAAAAGTATTGAACGCACCCCAATAAGTATTGAACGCGCCCCAAAAAGTATTGAACGCGCCCCAAAAAGTATTGAACACACCCCAATAAGTATTGAACGCGTCACAATAAGTATTGAACGCGCCCCAAAAAGTATTGAACGCGCCACAAAAAGTATTGAACGCGTCCCAATAAGTATTGAGCACACCCCAATAAGTATTGAACGCGCCCCAAAAAGTATTGAATGCGCCCCAAAAAGTATTGAACACACCCCAATAAGTATTGAACGCGTCACAATAAGTATTGAACGCGCCCCAAAAAGTATTGAACGCGCCCCAAAAAGTATTGAACGCGTCCCAATAAGTATTGAACACACCCCAATAAGTATTGAACGCGCCCCAAAAAGTATTGAACGCGCCCCAAAAAGTATTGAACACACCCCAATAAGTATTGAACGCGCCCCAAAAAGTATTGAACGCACCCCAATAAGTATTGAACGCGTCACAATAAGTATTGAACGCGCCCCAAAAAGTATTGAACGCGTCCCAATAAGTATTGAACACACCCCAATAAGTATTGAACACACCCCAATACGTATTGAACGCGCCCCAAAAAGTATTGAACGCACCCCAATAAGTATTGAACGCGCCCCAAAAAGTATTGAACGCGCCACAAAAAGTATTGAACGCGTCCCAATAAGTATTGAGCACACCCCAATAAGTATTGAACGCGCCCCAAAAAGTATTGAACGCGCCCCAAAAAGTATTGAACGCGTCCCAATAAGTATTGAGCACACCCCAATACGTATTGAACGCGCCCCAAAAAGTATTGAACGCACCCCAATAAGTATTGAACGCGCCCCAAAAAGTATTGAACGCGCCACAAAAAGTATTGAACGCGTCCCAATAAGTATTGAGCACACCCCAATAAGTATTGAACGCGCCCAAAAAAGTATTGAACGCACCCCAATAAGTATTGAACGCGCCCCAAAAAGTATTGAACACACCCCAATAAGTATTGAACGCCCCCCAAAAAGTATTGAACACGCCCCAAAAAGCATTGAACGCGCCCCAAAAAGCATTGAACGCGCCCCAATAAGTATTGAACGCACCCCAAAAAGCATTGAACGCGCCCCAATAAGTATTGGACCCCCCCAAAAAGTATTGGACCCCCCAAAAAAAGTATTGGACTCCCCCAAAAAGTAGCTATAACTACTATAATCAAATTAATGCATGTTCTAGAATCCCGATGCATTTGCATCGGGCTCACAGCTAGTTTTATTATAATTACTTTATGTGCAATATTCTGTAGCTTTGGAATCACTATGTGTTAAGGTTAGGGATGAGCGAGTACCTAATTATTCGTACTCACTATACTCGCAACGAGTAGGTAGCAGTACTCGCTACTCGTTGCGAGTATAGCGAGTATGAATACTTTTGCAGTGTATCTATAGATACACTGCGAAAGTAGCCTAAAAGTGTGTAAAAGTTGTTAAAAAACAATAAACTTACATACTCACCTGTCCGACGCCTGCATCGGGACTGGAAAACCTCACCTCCGCTCGCTGGACAAGGACCTTTCACTATCAGCCAATCAGTTGGCCGGTAGCGATCTGGCCAATCAGATGGCGCCACGTCACAACTACGTCATCGGTAGCCGCCACCTGATAGGCCAGTTTGCAAGGTCCTGATAGTACATCTAGGTAGGAGCATCCTAAGGGTCGTAGACAACCACGTACCGTGTTTCCCCGAAAATAAGACCACGTCTTATATTTTTTTGAGCGCCAAAAGTGGCACCCTGTCTTATTTTCGGGGGGGGGGGTCTTATATTGGCAGCCCCAGCCACTGCAGCCTCCCATCCACACACACCCACCCACCCATACACTTACAAACACACACACACACACACATATACACATACACACACACACTTACAAACACACACACATACACCTACAAACACACACATACACAAACACATACACACACACACACATACACTTAAAAACACACACATACATACACATACACTTACAAACACACACACACATACACTTAGAAACATACACACACATACACATACAAACACACACACATACACACCGCTTCTTACCGGCTCCCCCGGCCTTCGGTGTGCCTCCCCGCTGTCCTCGCTGTCCCCCGATGTGTCCAGGCTCCTCCAGTGTCCTGCAGGTGTAGCTGCGCTGGAGCAGATGGGGTTAATCACAGCCTAACTTGCTGTGTGCCCCTGCTGAATTCTGAATTGTAAAATCGCTTGATTACACGCAGCGACGCACAAACGATATCGCTTAAGCGATCAAACAGCAGATCACTTAAGCGATATCGTTCAAGAAATTGATGCGTGTGACGGCCGCCTAAGAGACTTTAGTTAACCAACAGGTGACAATATCTTTTCTTTATTAAGTATATATTTACACATACCTACTGATGACTGGCTATGTCCATATATATATAAACTGTTACTAATTTTGAATTATATCTGTTTTAGATGATTATGTGAACATACATCAATTTCCTGTGTATCCTGTTGTTGTGACTCCTGATGAACCCACATTACGGGTATCACCGTTAGGGAGAAATGCGTCGAGGCTGATGTTAAAAGAATTGGATACGGCATCACTACGTGATTTGAAGCACAATAAATAAGATAAGTCAGACGGACTGGCGAATACAAGAGTGTACTAGGGATGTAAA
>JARQOC010004144.1:0-11738 GCA_033576535.1 Allobates femoralis
TGGGAAATGTTTTGTACTGAAATCACAAACTTGCTACACATGAGACGTCACTCAGGGCAGAAGCCTTTTTCATGTTCATAATGTGCGAAATGTTTTATAGATAAATGGAAGCTTGTTGGGCACTAAAGAAACCACACAGAGGAGAAAAGGCTTTTTCATGTTAAGATTGAGGAAAATGTTGTGTAGATAATCCAATCTTGTTAGGCACCAAAGAAATCACACAGAGGGGAAGCCTTGTTTATGTTCGGAATGTGGAAATGTTTTGTAGATCAATCAAATCTTGTTAGGCACCAAAGAAATCACGCATGGAAGAAGCCTTTTTCATGTTCAGAATGTGGGAAATGTTTTGTGCAGAAGTCACAACTTGCTAAACATAAGAGATGACACACAGGGGAGAAGGCTTTTTTTAATGTTTAAAATGTGAGAAATGATTTGATGATCAATGAAATATTATTCCATATCAGAGAACTCACACAGGGGATAAGCCTTTTTCATGTTCAGATTGTTTGAAATGTTTTACACAAAATAATCTCTTGTTAGACACCAGAGATGTCACAAAGGGGAGAAGCCTTTTTCATGTGTAGAATGTGGGAAATGATTTGTAAATAATTCATACCCCACATTCTGAATATGAAAACTCTCTCCTCTGTGTGATTTCTTTGGTGTCTAACAAGATTTGATTGATCTACAAAACATATCCCACATTCTAAACAGGAAAAAAGGCTTCTCCCCTATGTGACATCTCTTGTGTGTAGAAAGTTGTGATTTCTGTACAAAACATTTCCCACATTTGGAACATGAAGAATGATTCCCCCTGTGTGATTTCTTCAATGCCTAACTTGCTTCAATTATCTATAAAGCGTTTCCCACAATCTGAAAATGAAAAAGGATTTTACCCTATTCAGAATGTGGGAAATGTTTTATAGATAAATCTTCAGAGGAAGAAGCCTTTGCGAAACGTGTAAGGAGGCGGCGGCCACGGACAGGTAACACTTAGGACCCATGAACTGACACTTGTTTATTACATCTCTGTATGCATGCCTGTTATGCACCCAGTTTCTGGGGCATTGTACTGGTTACATCTTATGTGCAGGCAGCATAGTATTTGACTGGTATAAGTATATGTACTGTGTAAATCTTCATGTGGTCACCTGTCTTGTGTGCCAGTTTGGCATTGCTTTAATTACGGCAATTATGCTGTCAATTTTAATAAAGAGCACTTTGATTATGATTTTGGCCTGACTCCAGGGTTGTTTTTATATGAAGTACCGTATATACTCGTGTATAAGCCGACCCGTGTATAAGCCGACCCCCCTACTTTTGCCCCCAAAACCTGGGAAAACCTATTGACTCGTGTATAAGCCGAGGGTGGACCCCAGCACAGGTATACAGCCCCCAGCAGTGTGGTATACGGCAGCCTCCCCAGTGGTATATACAGGCCCCAGCAGTGTGGTATACGGCAGCCTCCCCAGTGGTATATACAGCAGCAGCCCCAGTGGTAGTATACAGCAGCAGCCCCAGTGGTATATACAGCAGTAGCCCCAGTGGTTAGTATACAGCAGCCCCAGAGGTATATACAGCAGCCCCAGAGGTATATACAGCCCCAGTGGTAGTATACAGCAGCCCCAGAAGTATATACAGCCCCAGTGGTAGTATACAGCAGCCCCAGTGGTATATACAGCCCCAGTGGTAGTATACAGCAGTCCCAGTGGTAGTATACAGCAGCCCCAGTGGTAGTATACAGCAGCCCCAGAAGTATATACAGCCCCAGTGGTAGTATACAGCAGCCCCAGAGGTATATACAGCAGCCCCAGTGGTAGTATACAGCAGCCCCAGTGGTATATACAGCCCCAGTGGTAGTATACAGCAGTCCCAGTGGTAGTATACAGCAGCCCCAGTGGTAGTGTATAGCAGCCCCAGAGGTAGTATACAGCAGCCCCAGAGGTATGGCTTATATTGGCAGCCAGCCTACTTACATACACATACCCATACATACACACATATACACATACACACACACATACACACAGCTTCCTACCTTGTCCCCCCGTTCTGCAGTGCCTCCGGTGTCCCTTGTGCTGACCGCTGTGCTGCCTCCTCGATCCTCTTCTTCTGTGCTGGGATGTCCTCTGTGCCTTCCGGTGTCCTCCGTGCTCTGTTCCCGGTCTGCTGTGCCTTGTGGTTCCCCATGCTTCAGTTCCATCATCATCGGTGCTGGGGGCCGCCATCTTCCTTCTTCCCTCCGCCCCCGGCCAGTGATGTCAGAGCAGGCCGCGCTGTGATTGGCTAGCACCTGTGACATGTGATCACGGGTGCTAGCCAATCACAGCGCGGCCTGATCTGACATCACTGTGACATCACTGGCCGGGGGCGGAGGGAAGAAGGAAGATGGCGGCCCCCAGCACCGATGATGATGGAACCGAAGAAGGGGGAACCACAAGGCACAGCAGACCGGGAACGGAGCACGGAGGACACCGAAGGCACTGCAGAACGGGGGACAAGGTAAGAAATACTGCGCAGCGCCCCCCCCACCCCCCGCGCCCCCCCCACCATAGGATTACCGTATTGACCCGTGTATAAGCCGAGGGGGGGGACTTTTCAGCCCAATTTTTGGGCTGAAAAACTCGGCTTATACACGAGTATATACGGTATATGTTGATTGGAGGGCCTTGCATTTTTACAAGGGGTTTTTGAAACTTACATACATCCCTAACATGGGGTCGGGGGGTGGCGGTCCAATCTCCTGTGGAAATAGCGGACTCCTTTAGGCTGTATTATGATTCACGGTATAACCTCAGAGGCCTGCTTGCGGATATGCCCTCGGAGGAGTTCCCCGCGAGGGTGGATGAGTACGTTCACGACACTCCGCTCCCTGCTATTCCGGAGGCTGAAGTTGAGGCTTTGGAGAGTCCTCTGTCAGAAATAGAAATCGCAGAGACGTTCAAGGCATTAACGAATGGTAAGAGCCCGGAGCCAGATGGTTTCTCAGCCAATTTTTACAACGTTTTTGCTGAGTCTCTGTCACCCTTTGTAGTTAAATCATTTAACTCTATCTCGGCGACGTGTCCTTTTGCCCGCAGACTCTGATGGCCACGATTGTGGTTATACCCAAACCGGACAAGAACCCCGGCCTATGCGCAAATTACAGACCTATCTCCCTCATCAATGTTGATGTGAAAATATATGCAAAGATCATAGCGAACAGGCTGGGCCCAGCTCTCACCAAGGTCATACACAATGACCAGGTGGGATTCGTGCAGCATAGGGAGGCTAGAGATAATACGGTGAAAACCTTGCTCCTTACTTCATATATGCGCACAGGGAGGGTCCCAGCCTGTTTGATATCCATTGACGCGGAGAAGGCGTTTGATCGCCTGGGCTGGCCTTTCTTACAAGCCTCCCTGACACAATTGGGGTTGAGGGCCGGGATGCTTGAAAAGATTTTTGCTTTGTACCAGGGCCCCACAACACGACTTAAAATAAATGGTATCTTTTCGGCACCCATCGCTATACACAATGGCACCAGACAGGGTTGTCCTCTATCCCCATTACTTTATGTTATTCCATGGAGCACTTAGCGGTGGCACTCTGTGGCTCACCAGATATTGATGGAGTACGGATTGGTCAGTATAACTTTAAGCTATCGCTATATGCGGATGACTTACTTTTATATGTTACCAATCCACTCATAGCTTTCCCGGTGCTCATTGGGGAATTTCGGAAGTTTGGGGACATCTTGAACTTCAAGGTTAATTACTCAAAAACAGAGGTACTTAATATATCCCTGTCTGGTGACCTAGTGTCGCGGCTCCAGGCGTCCTTCTCTTTTAAGTGGAAAACCTCTGCACTTAAATACTTGGGTGTGCTGATTCCTATGGATTTGCGTGAAATTTATGAGCTAAATTGTGTCCCACTTCTGAGAAGGACGATCCTGGACTTGGTGAAATATGACAAACCTCGACTTTCTTGGTTCGGACGCATGAGCGTCATTAAAATGGACGTTTTGCCTCGGTTTTTATATCTTCTCCAAACTGCACTGATAAATATTCCGGATAGTTTTTCCCGACGTCTGCAATCGGCGGAAAATAATTTTATCTGGGGAAGCAGAAGACCGCGGATCCGATTTTCAATTTTGACTAGACCTAAGAGTAAGGGGGGGGGGCGGGTCTCCCCGATTTAAAAAAATATTATCATGCGGTTTTGCTTTCTAGGTTAGTGGATTGGAGGTTCAATAGTGTCCATAAACAATGGGTGACCCTGGAGAGTCTCCTTTCCCCTATATCTCTATACTGGCTTCCCTGGCTTGCTAGGGCCTCGCGCCCTCCTGTGGCGGAGTGGGTCCCACTCACTCAGACGGTTCTAAGACATTGGGATAAGATTAACCGTAAATTAAAGCTGACCTCCAGACCGGGTAGCCTGAGTCCCTTGTTTGACAACCCCGCGTTCCCTTCTGCAATGGCTAGATCGACCGTTCTGTGTTGGTCGGTATGTGACCGGATATGCCTAGGACAGGCCGCGGATAGACTTGCGGGGCTCTCTGTCGTGGGGGGGCTCCGGGACGGAACCGGTGGGACACTGTTCTCGTGGATGGAGTTCACCCAGATTCCAGATTATCTCTCAGAGATTCCTTTGGGGGTTCCGACACCATTTCAGTTGTTGATGCTCTCATCTGAGGGCCCTTCCCATGTGGTCTCCATGCTCTATGTCCTGGTCCTGGCTGCGTTGGTTTCCGACCCTCTTGGATACATGGAGGCTTGGGAGAGAGATCTGCACATCACCTTATCTGAGACTGATCGTCCAAAAATCTTTTTACTCGCTCATAAAATGACGGTCTTATGTGCTGCTCAAGAACGGAACTACAAAATTTTTAACACGTTGGTACCATTGCCCTACTTTCCTCCACAGGCTTGACCATGGAGTCTCAGATGCTTGCTGGAGATGTGGGCTGGAGAGGGGCTCTATACTCCATATCTGGTGGTCGTGCGGTCTCCTCCAACCCTTCTGGGGTCTGGTCTTTGAGTCATTTCACCTGATGTCTGGGGTATATCATGAGCCTTCCCCCCAGATTGCCCTCCTGTCCTTGATTCCTACCTCTGTATCCTCAGTAAAGAGGGGAATTTTGAGGTTCTGTTTACTGGCGGCTAGAGCTGTCATTCCTAGACATTGGAGGTCGACTGAGGTCCCTTCCACGCTGGAGTGGATAGCTGAGATGAATAAACTGAGTCGTATTGAGTCTCTGATGGCCGATGATTACGGCACTGGATCAGACAGGGGCAGCACATGGTCTCTCTGGCATTCTTTTAAGGAGAGCCCGGAGTTTGTGGACTGACTGTTGCGGTCCTCTGTTCCTTCTTGAGCTTGATCAACCAGGTTTCCCTTCCCTCCCACCCTCTCCCTTCTTTTACGCCCCTACTTCCCTCTGTCCCTCCCTTGTGTCTTTTCGCTTTACCTTTCTTTTCTTTTCTTGCTTTTATGGTCCGCAAGGAAGTTGATGATGTTTAGTTGGCTGTTGTACAGCGAGAAACTGCTTCCATTTAATTTCATGTTTCTTTATAATGTGATATAATTGGAGAATTATATGTGTCACGGCCGTTCGAGATTGATGCTGGGGTCTTGCCTTGGCAATGGAATGTGATTCCTGCTATACCCAGGACTATGTATGACTGTGTAATTCTTTCTGTTAAAATTGTTACTTTTTTCTCCTTTATGACCATTTGAAAATTAATAAACATATTTACTGGAAAAAAAAAAATATAGGGAGTTGTGATGGGAGACGGTATTGATGCTATTCCCCAGGATAAAAAGACCAGGGAGTTTGGAGAGAAGTTTATGGCCAGACTTAAGATAGTGACAAAAACTTTTTAAACTGGACGAGTACCAAAAGACCTACCTGATGGTATGTTCTAGTATCACCTTTTGGCTGCTTATGCTGGTGGTGCTGTTGCTGTCCAATTTCTGTTGTTTGTTAATATTTTACCCATGCAAAATCAAACGCAAAATTTCAAAACAGACTTCCAAAAAATCAATATGATATTAAATTTGCAAAAACTTCACGTGTGTCCTATGCTCCTATCCACATATGTACAAAACTTTAAGTTGGGTACTCAATGGGATCAAAATAATACAAAAATATTAAACAAAACCCCTATATAAACAGTGTGAATTTGAAAATCTTGAATTCAGATCTGTTCAACCTTTGCTCTAAAAGTGTAGGGTCTATATTTTACCGATGAAAAAGTAATGTTTACTTACATATTGGGGGTGTGGGACGGATGCTTTGGCTGCTTCTTCATATGACAAACAGATGAGTGGACCATGAGATGAGCTTCCCACTCAACTGCTCTCCACCAATCCAGTCATATGTCCCAGAACTGCCCAGTAATGGATACAACCTAAGCAGATTCTAGAAAGGTGAGTACCACACGCACAACTCAGAAAGGGTGTGGAATACAGCAATATTTAAAATAAAAAAGGAACACATTAATAAATACCTGAAGGTGAAAATTAAGGGGTTAATACTGAAAAAAGTTAAATATTATTTTAAAAGGGAGAGACAAAGGAGAACCCATGTCCTGACATGCCTGACCTGTGCCCTCTTGCCGAGTTAAACAGTAGTCCATCAAATGAGTCAGTGTACCACAATCTGGGTTGGTGTTTTCAGTTTCAATGCATTTATATTAATAGTTTTTCTTTTAGTATAAAACTGACTTTAAAACTGTAAATGTACAGTACGAAAAACCTTAATTTTTATTACTGAGTAAGAGAAGCATTTGTTAAGACATTGGTTAAAGGAAGCAGAACCTGCCTTTTTCAATGTGTGTCATGGGTTAAAATTCTTAATTTGGGCAGACATATTGTTCTTTTGTTTGTTGACTCATGGGAAGTGAGTGGGTGATGGTTTCTTATCAGACTGTTCGGAGGCTCTGTTGTAATACCTTACCTAGGACACTACGGTGGAGTGGAAACTGAAGTCATGCAGGCATACCCGCCATAGAAATGATTAGGAATGTGTATATCATTTCTGCTTCTGTAAAACTGTAATGTGTGATGACAAGCTGGTTCATGACTGTAAATGAACCAGTTGGACTGAGTTAAATGAGAAACTATTGCTGTGTGCTTTAATTCTGCTGCCAAGTGAATGTACTACTCTACAACCAGTGAGCTCTGCCTCGCATATGGTGCAGAATGTGGGCAGTGCAGCCTGGTTGCAGAAGCACAAGTGTGTATGCAAGTATCTGGATGTGAATCCGGCGGGTTCACAAAAATATTTCCGAGGGAACAGAGCACTCATGAGTGGAGCAGCAGGCTCGGATAGAAGCCAGGACCTGTTGGGACTTCTGGAGCAGCCGCAATGACTGGGGATTGGCAGCCTGAGGTGCCAGGAGGACTAGTGTCTGTGCTACAGCTGCAGCTGTGGCAGCAACAGCAGTAGCTGCTGGGGTGTAGAGGAAAAATGCTAATGGACCAGTCATACAAACTACAGTGGGGCCTGTAAAGTTACAGGGGTCAGTGGGTGCCCTCGTCCACTGGCCCGGCCACCTTAAGAAAGACCGCATGGACTAGGGCTCATCCCACTGAATACACAAACTCCTTAGCTGTGAGAAGAACAGTAAGGCAACGCAGGGTAAGGGAGCCATACATTGGTTAGACTTTCTTGAATCCCCAACAGTCAGAGGCATAGAACACCTACTCAGCAAGAACACACAATATAACAAGCAAGAGTCTCACACTTCCGCTAGCTCACCAGGGATTAGAATATTCATACCTTCGGCGATTCCAGGGCCAACTACCTGAGTCCAGCAGCAATCAGCTTTTGGTGGGAATCCACTTAGAAGGGATAGTGGCGAGCTTAGGAAGCTAACCGAGAACAGCAAAGTTAGTAGCCAGGTGACTTAATTGTCCCAACCTGGGTATCTTCAAGCCGAATCCTAGGATCCTAGGTTTAACTCCTGTAGAATATAATCCAGGTGTGATTCTCTAGTCAGAACTGAAGACCCCTAGGCTGAGGTTATGAAGACGCAAGTAATCATGTAGTTGAAACCGAGCCCCTAGGCTGAGTTTATGATTTTCTAGTCATGACCAAAGCCCCTGGGCTGAAGTCAGTAGCACATTGGGTGGCTCAGTGGTTAGCACTGCAGGCTTGCAGCACTGTCCTGGGTTCAATTCCCATCAAGGACATCATCTGCAAGGAGTTTGTATGTTCTCCCTGTGTTTGCGTGGGTTTCCTCCGGGCACTCCGGTTTCTTCCCACATTTCAAAGACATGCTGATAGGATGTTTAGATTGTGAGCCCCAAGAGGGACAGTGTTGCAAATGTATGTATAGTACTATGGAATTAATAGCGCTATATAAACGAATAAATATATTATTTATAATATCACCCCTTATGACTGAAACAAGTCCTTTTTATACTCTGAGCCTTCACCTCAGGATATATTGTGTTTTAACAGGATTGGTCCGGATAAGGCTGTTCTCTTATTCGTCGGCAGTTCAATTCAACTGCATAATTTTCCTCTGAATGATATAGACATAGGGGGCTGAGGCAATTTACACTTAGCTAATAATCCACAAACTAAGACAATGGAGGCTCCGAACAGCCTGAAAAGAAACTGACTTCTCATGAGTTAACAAATAAAAAAACAAAGCATCTGGCCTAATTAAAAATATTTCATCCATGACACAGATGGTAATATGCTATGTTGTCACATTCCTCCCCCTTCTTAATTAGCCCTGGAAACTGCTGAATCTTGATGAGTTTTGTTGTTGATGGTGTGGTCAGATGTGATAGGCCTCTGATCATCCTTCTATTCTTGTTGGCATTGTCCTTTGGCATTTTCTTTTTTGTGGTGAGTTCAGCAATAGAGGTTCACATCTATACAGCCCTCCTTGATTACCTCCCCCAGGTTGAGCAGCCATATTGCAGACAAGCGCTATGGTGGGGTCAATGAGTTGGGCTTCCCTATATGCCTTACAACATATCTCCCCCCAGTCAATGGCCTCAATCTGGTTAGATGTATTTACTGTTGTCATCTCAGGGGAGGATGATGGAAGGTTGAGGACGTGGGTTATCATTGGATAGAATGGTAGCAGAATGTGCATCAGGGTCCTGCTTGGCTTGGTTGTGGGGGATGGCTGTGACGAACTGGCTGGATATTCCTTGTCCTAAGTCATTCCCCAAAATAACCAATGTGAGGAGGCCATCCACGAGCCCCACTTCAACTTGTCCCTTATCGATTCCCAAAATAACAGGTATGGGGAGGAAGTCCATGTGCCCCACATCGACCTCTCTCTGGTCATTCCCCAAAATGATAGGAGATCGGAGGCTGCCCACAAGTCGCACTTCCTGGGTAAACTCTATGAGAAATCAGCTATTTTGGCCACACTGGGTGTGTTCTATTACCATTGTAGTCTGCCCTTATCATTAAACTCGATCTTTCCAACACCTCCAAAAATACTCTTTTGACTGACTTTTTGTGTCCACTTTGGGCAACTCTTGTTGACCAGTGTAGTTATGAACATAGTGAGGATAAATGATATTCCCCCGAGTTAACAGATTTCCTTTCCTTATATCACAGATCAGTGTCGCGTAGGCATAAGTTCACTAATTCGAAGGGGTGGGATGGTGAGGAAAGTAAGTCCTCTTATTAGAGCGCTTTTCCATCTTCTTTTATTATTAACTAGCTGGGAGCCCGATGCACATGCATCGGGATTCTAGAACGTCGAGTCTCTTCCTCTTTTCCGGCCATCAGATCATGTGACTGGTAACATGATGCGATACCCGGGAAACAGGAAGAGCAACGGAGGACCTGTGAGCAGGGACCGAGCAGCGGAGGGCGAGTTAACAGATTGTTGTTTTAAATATGCGCGCCAGTTACGGGGCATAAAGAGTGACGGGGGACGGACATTTCTTGATGCTGGGGGCTATGTGCACGCCAGCTGAGGAGACATAAAGAATGACAGGGGCACATATTCTTGATGCGAGGGGGCTATGTGTGTGCCAGCTGGGGAGGCATAAAGAGTGACGTTGGGGGGGGCATATTCTGCATTCAGGGGGACTATGTCTGTGCCAGCTGGGGAGGCATAAAGAGTGACCGGGGGGGGGCACATCCTGGATGCAAGGGGCTAGTGTGTGCCAGCACGTGGGGGCAAGTGTGGGCCAGCATGTGGGGGCTATTGTGGGCCAGCAGATACAGGCTAGTGTGGGCCAGCACAATGGGGGCATGTGTGTGCCAGCACAATGGGGGCCATATCCAGGATGGAGGACTATGTACCAGAATGGGGGTTATATATCAGGACGAGGGGCATATACACTGATTGTAAGACGGACACTGGCATTATAAGACAGTCCCCTTTTAACATTAAAAATTATTTTTTTCTCTATTCCTTAACCAAATTTCGGGGTGCGTCTTATAATCAGGTGCGAAAAATACGGTAATCGTCTTATCGCGTATGTTTGTAACAGAAATCCTGCATCGCTGATTGGTCGCAGCCGGCCCGAACTCACATAAACACGCAGCGGCCATGGGTAGATGGCAGGCTCGGCACACCGCACCTAAGTCGCCCTCAACCCCTCGCCGCACCCCGCACCTAAGCCGCATCCTGCCGTCGCCCGCTTTTCAGTTCTTCACTGTGATTCACCAGAGGCTGCAGGACCTGCGGTGATGACACAGTCATGTGATTAGTCATATGACCGTCACATCCCCACAGCTCTGGTACTTACTATGCAGGTGATTCACTGCAGCCAGGCAAAGTGCAGGAGGGAAGCAGAAAGAGAACACAGGGGGCAGAGAAATCACGATTGGGGGGGGGGCAGAAATGAGATCATGGGGCAGAGAGACAGGGGGCAGAAAGAGAACACTGGGGAGCAGAGACAGGGAGCAGAAAGAGACCATGGGGGGGTGGGGGGGCAGAGACAGGCCATAAAGAGAGCATCGGGGCGGAAAGCACTGGGGGGCAGAAAGAGAGCACTCGGGGGCAGAGACAGGGCATAAAGAGAGCATCGGGGCAGAGACGGGGCAGAAAGAGAGCACCTGGAGGCAGAAAGAGAGCGCGGGGGCAGATACAAGTAGCAGAAAGAGACCAATGGGGGGCAGAAAAGACAGCATGGGGAACAGACAAGGGGCAAAAAGAGAGCACTGGGGGCAGAAAGCGACCACTGGGGGGGCAGAGACAGAGCAGAAAGAGAACACTAGGGGGGCAGAGACGGGGTAGAAAGAGAGCACTGGGGGGCATAAAGAGAGCACTGGGGGGCAGAGACGGGGCAAAAAGAGAGCACCGGGGGCAGAAAGAGACCACTGGGGGGGCAGAGATAGGGCAGAAACACCTCCGCACACCAACACCGCCGCACACTGGCACCGCCACACACCGACACCACCGCACACCCACACCGCTGTACACCGACACTATTGAACACTGGCACTGCTGTAGGTATCCACTATATAATTGTCTAATCCTCTCTGTTTGTCTGTAACAGAAATCCCGCGTTGCTGATTGGTCGTGCCAGCCACCCGCAACAGGTGCAGTCTGGCCGCGAATTGGCACGTGATTTGAACCACGCTTCGCTGATTTAAACCCAGCTTCACATTGCATTATTCTTCATAAATAAACTACATACTTATTCTAGAATACCCGATGCGTTAGAATAGCGCCACCATCTAGTATATAATAAAATAGATAATATTATTAAAAAAGTAAGATATAAAATTAAATCAACAGCACATCAATCCCTAATCCTCATTA
>JARQOC010004145.1:0-11715 GCA_033576535.1 Allobates femoralis
GTCGTTATCGCTGTCGGGATCGTTGGAGCGATCGTTATGTGTGACTGCACCTTTAGCAATGATGCATGTCCATATTCCTACATTCATTGTTTGCATGCCTTAGCTTTTCAGAGTGAAACTGTCTCTTTATTTGTTATAGTCCGGTATATGTCATGTTCAGTTTGCACCTGTTCACGCTTGTGTGCTAGGAAGTGCCATCAGTTTTCTTATTTAGGGTGTCTTCACACTTGCGTTTGGTACGCAGCGCACAGAACGCAGCCAAACGCTTGCGCACATGAGCTCCCATGTTTAACATGGGAACGCATGTGCCTGCGTATGGCTGCGTATGGCTGCGTTTGGCCGCATTTGCGTACAGATGCGCATAATTTATGCGCCCTCCAACCGCAACTCCAAACGCAGCATGAAGCATTTTTTTGTGCGTTCGCGGCGCTTGCTTTATCCGCAAGCGCACAAAAAAATGCATGGATCTCAATGAATCTGCAGTGTCCTCCGCATGATAGCGCAGGAGAATGCTGCAGATCTCATTGAAATTTCTCCCGGTGGCCACCGGGAGATCAGCCAGAGCCACGGCTGATCTCCCACCGGTGTCAGCGGGGAGATACAGCTGATCTGACAGTTGTTTAAATCTCCCGCACTGACACCGAATAGGTGATGTCGGCGCGGGAGATTTGAAGCTGCGATCAGCTGTTTCATATCTCCTGCACTGATATCATCTATTCGGTGTCAGCGCAGGAGATTTAAACAGCTGTCAGATCAGCTGTATCTCCCCGCTGACACTGGCGGAAGATCAGTTGTGCCGGGAGGAGGAGATCTCTGCCGCTGATCTCCTCCTCCCGGCCGCCCCCGAGACAGCTGATTGGCTGCCCGGGCACCATACTAATGTGACCGCATGCGGAGATTCTCCGCTGCGTTCACATAAGTATGTGCTGCGTTGCACTGTGTTTGCGTCTGCATCCCATGCAGACACAAACGCAAGTGTGAAGGCAGCCTTAGACTATGGGGTCATGAGGTCTGACTATGCACTCCTTTCCTAGCAGGTCCCTATCCATCTATATATGAGCTTTGTTTACTCAGAGAGAGGCATTAGCTTAGGTAGGGACCCAGTAAAGAGAAATGCCGTGACGTGCCTACTGGGCAGATATAGAAATGGCCATCTTTATATGCTACGTATCTCACTTATTTCATGTATTTCGTTTACAGTAATGCATGTCCATATTCCTATATTTATTGTTTGCATGCCTGTGCATTTCAGAGTGCAGCTGTCTCTTTATTATAGTATATGTTGTTTACTATGCAACTGTTCACACTTGTTAGGAAGTACCATCAGTTTCTTATTTAGTCTATAAAAATTGGACAAGTTTTTGGCCTGTCCGTAAAAAAAATATTGTTATTTAGATTACAGGGTCATGTGCTATGAGCTTCATATTAGTATGTAAAAATAGGGCAGATGGTTTTATTGTTTGTAAAATAAATTTACGGCTTCTGTGATTTTTTTGAAGGAACTTGTCCAGATTATTTTGACTGTAATTGTCATCATTTCACAGTTTATAGTGAAAATTGTTAATGTTTTGTGATCAGAGTTATGGGCTGTAGACATTGATCACTTAGAATCATGATAATTTATTATGTCTTTCCAATGTGTCCATAAAATATATTGTCCGTCTGTGATTTTTTGATAACCTATTTAGAAAAGTAAAATGTCAAGTTGGCAACCATTCACCCAGACATCATCTTCTTCTGTCAGCTGTCAGGGCATGCTGGGAGTTGTAGTTTTGCAAAAATTGGAGAGCTGCAGATAGGGGGTTATTAGTGAAGCCTAGAGACCACTGGTCTAGACTTTGACACCATATTCTGTTGCAGAATGTCCCGGCATACGTCTAAAGGTACCGTTACACACAGAGATATATTGCTTGCAACTCAATGGTTGCAGTGAAATCATGGACACGTTGTTACATTTGTACACGGCAACAAAATGTAACAATGTGTCCACGATTTCACTGCAACCAGTGAGTTGCAAGCAATATATCTCTGTGTGTAAAGGTACCTTAAAGGTACCTTTACACGCGGCAATTTTTCTAGGAATTTCCCTGCACTTTGCTGGTTGCTGTGAAATCATGGACACATTGTTCTATTTTGTTGCTGTGTACAAATGGAACAATGTGTCCCTGATTTCACTGCAACCAGCAAGTTGCCAGTGAAATTCCTAGAAAAGTTGCTGCGTGTAAAGGTACCCTAAAGGTACATTTACACGCCGCCACAGAGGGCAGCAACAGGTAGGCACCGCACATGCACGCGCGCGTTTTCAACGGTTGCTAACGGTGCCTGATGCCGCATATATACGCCGCCACAGGGTGCTCCACAGAAGGTATTTTCGTTCCCCGGAAGTGCCGACGGGTGCCGCAGGGTACCTTCTGTGGAATACCTTCCCTGATTTACACGCTGCCACCACAAGGGAATATGGGTGTACATATTGTGCGCCGTAACTACATAGGTGTGACAGAGTTGTGTATTACATGACGCTCGTACGGTGATTGGACAATGCAATAACATCATGATTGGCCAGCCAGCGCAGGGAGGCTGGCTAATACATGACGCTATAGCAAATGTGTAGTGTGACTGGTCAGCTCGTTAAATATGCCGCCCTGTGCAGGGGCCAATGGTTACACAGTAGCCCCCACCAATGATAACTGATGGGGCGTGGTAACCATGACGCTGTGGAACGCCCCTGGGTTTTCCCTAGGCCACACAAAAACCTTGCCTTTGCCCGGATTACATGCCGCCACCATATGGATTATGCCTTCCTGTTTTTGAGCACGGCTCATACACAGGTATCCGAATGCACAGGAAGGAAATTCCTGAATTACACTCCGCCACTTCGCGGTCTTTTCAAGGCAAAAGGCACAATTGTGTCCGATGCCTAGCGGTTTCTACCTTTCTGTGGCGGCGTGTAAAGGTACCATAAGGGTTGCAGTTCTGCAGCAGTTGAAGACACCTTGGCACATTTTTTAGCCCTGAAGGATGTCTCACCATACTGCAGTGCATTACTGCAGATGAAGCTCAGATCAGAGGTGACGTCTTCACCCTCGCAGTGACTCTCAAGGTCCTGAGAGTTCATCCAGAAGTGATGTGCGCCCCCCCAAGTGTCTCACCTGCTGACAGCTGACGCTCACATTACCCTACAGCATAGGACAAACCGTCTGTCGGTTTATTGTAACAAACCTCACAAATCCTGCGCCTCGGATAACACGCCGGCGACTTGACAAACGAATCTGTGAAAATATAATTGGCTCCTTGATGGCAGATATGAAGTGATGCCTTGGAGAAAGCGGAATTATCTCCTCTATGATGGCGGCGGCCACGTAGACGGTTAATTCTATTTATCGCTTTGATTAATGATCGCATCATTATTACTATAGAAACAAAAGGCTCGCAACAACTTTATAACGAAAAGCCGGCACTTGCAGATTATGTCTTGCAGACGTTCGTCTTACCATGGAAACCAAAGATGGAAGCAAATTGCTTTCACCCCATCATTTACGCCTGTCTTGGAAGAGAAAGGACAATTATTTCTGAGGTGAGCACAGAAAATGTACAAACTATATGGAGGAGAGGAGGAGATGGGGCACAAGCAAAGTCCAGGTCATGAATGTGGTAACCTGAGGACTCCCATCCTCCATGGATCCTATTCGATTAACAGTCAGTGTTCCTCTTCCCCTTCACCTCTATATATCCAGTCTCTTAAGCTGGACAAACTTTTATGTCTTTTCGTTGGGGAGAAAGGAGAACATGGCTGCCAGACTCCTCTGCCAAAGGCTATCTCCTCTGCAGAAATAGGATCTGGCATTGGAAATCCAACTAGCAGATCCATTCTCTCCCATGAGAGCTGGGAGGCCCCCATACACATCAGATGGTCGGCGGTCCCATCTCACTCACAGGTTTCGTCAACTTTCATCTTATATATATGGGGTCCTTTAAAAGAAGTTGGAACCAGAGACATAATGAGAAGCTCCATAGTGCACATGCAAAATCTGGGGTTACCTCATACCACTTTTGGGAGGGATAAGGGGATCTCACTGATTCTTCCCCCTCTTAGTTCTTGTGGAAGAAGTGACCCAGTATCACATATTAGATCAAGCCTCCTGGAGTAATGCCTGGCTTCTGAGGTTGGGTCTGCAGTGATCATTTGATTTCTTTCTTTCTTATAGTGTATAGTCCTCTGTGTCTTATTAGTCACATCAGTCACCATCTCTGACCAATACTGAGTGCACAAGGGCTTAAAGGGAACCAGTCATCATTCTTGGTCCACCATCATGTTATTCACCTTCTTTTTTACTTCTCTCCACTCCACCATTCCACTCTACTGTCCTGCATTCCTCATCATTTGCTTTTTTTTTACTTTGAAACTAGGCACCAAAACGCATTGGTCTTATAAACACCTTTACCCCATTGAGGATTCTTAATTTCCTCAATGGGCATCTGGACCATGGTCTCCACCTGCTGTGCCTGCTATCACCATCCCTCTGCCTGTGACTGACATGGATGACTTCACTTAAGCCTCTTTGACATTGCTCAGAGGCCTTCGGCACATACGCGATTCACTCTGTGCATGCGCCAGTCCTTTGATCTTTAAATTTGGCTGGCACAGTGAATGACAGACATCATCCATGGCAATGTCAGGAACAGAAAGAGCAACAAACATGACAACCATTGGACCCCTTGGTGCTCTTAGGTTTTGCTGATTGTTGAGCACAGTTGCATAACTTCAGGCCCAGAGGCCCCGATGCGAAAGCTCCAACGGGGCCCCCAATTATTGCAAATCTTTAATAGTATTAGTCTTTTTCTATAGGCCAAAGGGACTTTTGGGACCCCCTTAGGCTGCAGAGTCCAGGTGCGATCGTAACCCCTGCACCCATTGTAGTTACACCCCTGGTTGAGGACACAGCTGTTCTTCTGCGGAGAGAAGTGGCTGCACACCCAGGGTTCCTCTCAATATCTCCCACAATTATTACCCCTGTCAGGGGCTTCCTCATTCACCTTTTGATGAACAGGAAGGAGATGTAGAACTCCTTCTTTTCCATTGCCCTTTCCTTTTGTATCCACCTTTGCAGTAGCTCCCACCCAAATGCACCTTAAGCCGCCCAACATGATCCTCTCAGTGGTGTTCTACTTTAAGTGGTTTGTGCTGGTTGATCTAGGCTTAAGGAGTTATGCATAAAGAAATAAGATGTCTGTTCTCATTAAGATCTGTAAGCCCCTGCAACCCGAAAGGTGTCCACCGCTCCTTACAGCCTGGTGCATCGCTGAGCATCTCCCACCTACTCAGCTACGATGTGTGGGAGGAAGATTCCTCAATATTAGTAACCCCCGCACTACCAGGCAAGACTTCTGAGCTCTGATTAACTCAGCAGCCAAAAACTGTACCCAGCGGCTGCCACTCAAAAGTCATTAAATGCGTAGGGATCCCATCATTATCCGCACCCGACTTCTGTCTCAACATCGTTCTGAGTTATGACCTTTAATAATGTGCAAAAACGATTCATTATTCAGAAAGAATATGATGTTCTCGATCGGATGTTTTCACTGCTCCTTAAAATTGGTGTCAGGATTTAGTGATTCATCTATAATAAAGCAGTGCCTGCTGTCCTGCCGCGGTCTGGGTCCATGTGCCGCCACTTTAGTCATTTTACATTTGGTCCTTGAAAGTGTGACAGCAAAAAAGTAAAAGCAACTGCAAAGTGTAAATCCAAAAGGGAAACATTGAATTATTGATGACCTTGCGCAAACATTTGAGCATTGCCATTAGGGGGCGTCGTATAATCAATGTACCTGACATTGCACGTATGATGAAGAGCCAACAAAAGTGGGATGACCAAGCTCCGAGGCAAAACAAGAGATTGGGGTGTACTTATTTAAAAGAACACTGCTCCTGAAATAACCCTTTAAAAACCAGTCTCTGGAGAAATCAGCCAGTCTCTGGAGAAACTACTGTGTCATTTCTTTGTAGGGAAGTTCTTTGCTGAAGAATCCCAGGCAGGGGTGGATTAAGAGTAGCAAGGGCCCCGGGCTGTTCAGACTCTGTGGGTCCCCCTATCATGTGACGTGTCATGTGACACAGGGCCGGACGACAGCTAGGCGACCCTAGGCGATCGCCTAGGGCGCCATCTTATGCAGGGCGCATTTTTGGGGGGCCCCGTGCTGGCCGCCGGCGGCTGCCGGCGGCCGCGGCGCGTCGGCCGGAGAGGAAGGAGGGCGGGACTCCGACTTCCTGTCCCGCAGCTATGCCCGCCCCTCCTCTCCTCCTCCGTACAGCTCTTACAGGAGACGCACGGTGACGGCGGCCTCGGTGACCGGTGGCGGTGAGTGTGCAAAGGCGCCCCCCCCCAGTCCGCATACTGGGCCCTGTATACACCACCACTGGGCCCTGTATACACAGTCACCACCACCATCACTGGGCCCTGTATACACCACCACTGGGCCCTGTATACACCACCACTGGGCCCTGTATACACCACCACTGGGGGTGTATATACCTCCACTGGGGCCATGTATATACCACTGGGGCTGCTGTATATACCACTGGGGCTGCTGTATATACTGCTGGGGCCTATATATACCACTGGGGCTGCTGTATATATTGCTGGGCCTGTATATACCACTGGGGCTGCTGTATATATTGCTGGGGCCTGTATATACCACTGGGGCTGCTGTATATAGTGCTGGGGCCTGTATATACTGCTGGGGCCTGTATATACCACTGAGGCTGCTGTATATATTGCTGGGGCCTGTATATACCACTGGGGCTGCTGTATATACTGTTGGGGCCTGTATATACCTCTGGGGCTGCTGTATATAGTGCTGGGGCCTGTATATACTGCTGGGGCCTGTATATACCACTGGGCTGCTGTATATACTGCTGGGGCCTGTATATACTGCTGGGGCCTGTATATACCACTGGGGCTGCTGTATATAGTGCTGGGGCCTGTATATACTGCTGGGGCCTGTATATACCACTGAGGCTGCTGTATATATTGCTGGGGCCTGTATATACCACTGGGGCTGCTGTATATATTGCTGGGGCCTGTATATACCACTGGGGCTGCTGTATATAGTGCTGGGGCCTGTATATACCACTGGGGCTGCTGTATATATTGCTGGGGCCTGTATATACCACTGGGGCTGCTGTATATACTGTTGGGGCCTGTATATACCTCTGGGGCTGCTGTATATAGTGCTGGGGCCTGTATATACTGCTGGGGCCTGTATATACCACTGGGGCTGCTGTATATACTGCTGGGGCCTGTATATACTGCTGGGGCCTGTATATACCACTGGGGCTGCTGTATATAGTGCTGGGGCCTGTATATACTGCTGGGGCCTTTATATACCATTGAGGCTGCTGTATATATTGCTGGGGCCTGTATATACCACTGGGGCTGCTGTATATATTGCTGGGGCCTGTATATACCACTGGGGCTGCTGTATATAGTGCTGGGGCCTGTATATACCACTGGGGCTGCTGTATATACTGCTGGGGCCTGTATATACCACTGGGGCTGCTGTATATAGTGCTGGGGCCTGTATATACTGCTGGGGCCTGTATATACCACTGAGGCTGCTGTATATATTGCTGGGGCCTGTATATACCACTGGGGCTGCTGTATATA
Organism: Allobates femoralis; assembly: GCA_033576535.1. Lineage (NCBI taxonomy): Eukaryota > Metazoa > Chordata > Amphibia > Anura > Aromobatidae > Allobates > Allobates femoralis. The sequence continues at coordinate 7,665 of JARQOC010004145.1, forward strand.
TTGCTGGGGCCTGTATATACCACTGGGGCTGCTGTATATAGTGCTGGGGCCTGTATATACTGCTGGGGCCTGTATATACCACTGAGGCTGCTGTATATATTGCTGGGGCCTGTATATACCACTGGGGCTGCTGTATATATTGCTAGGGCCTGTATATACCACTGGGGCTGCTGTATATATTGCTGGGGCCTGTATATACCACTGGGGCTGCTGTATATAGTGCTGGGGCCTGTATATACCACTGGGGCTGCTGTATATACTGCTGGGGCCTGTATATACCACTGGGGCTGCTGTATATAGTGCTGGGGCCTGTATATACTGCTGGGGCCTGTATATACCACTGGGGCTGCTGCATATACTGCTGGGGCCTGTATATACTGCTGGGGCCTGTATATACCACTGGGGCTGCTGTATATATTGTTGGGGCCTGTATATACTGCTGGGGCCTGTATATACCACTGAGGCTGCTGTATATATTGCTGGGGCCTGTATATACCACTGGGGCTGCTGTATATAGTGCTGGGGCCTGCATATACTGCTGGGGCCTGTATATACCACTGGGGCTGCTGTATATATTGATGGGGCCTGTATATACCACTGGGGCTGCTGTATAACCCCTGAGGCTGCTGTATACCCTTGGGGCTGCTGTATAACCCCTGGGGCTGCTGTATAACCCCTGGGGCTGCTGTATACCCCTGGGGCTGATGTATAACCCCTGGGGCTGCTGTATAACCCCTGGGGCTGCTGTATAACCCCTGGGGCTGCTGTATTACCCCTGGGGCTGCTGTATTACCCCTGGGGCTGCTGTATTACCCGTGGGGCTGCTGTATAACCCCTGGGGCTGCTGTATGACCCCTGGGGCTGCTGTATGACCCCTGGGGCTGCTGTATGACCCCTGGGGCTGCTATTACCACTGGGGCTGCTGTATTACCACTGGGGTCTGTATACCACACTGCTGGGGGCTGTATACCTGTGCTGGGGTCCACCCTCGGCTTATACACGAGTCAATAGGTTTTCCCAGGTTTTGGGGCAAAAGTAGGGGCTTATACACGGGTCGGCTTATACACGAGTATATACGGGTAGTAATCCTACAATGTCTGCTGGACATGGTATGAGGAGGTTTATGGCTCAGTCAGTACACACTCCATACTTCATGGTAAGGGGAGGGTTTATGGCTCAGTACACACTCCATACTTCTTGATATTAACCAGTTAATGCTCTCTTGTCCACCGCACTGCAGTGTCAAAAGAGGACAACAGCGAGACAAGCAGCAACATGGCATCAGAGAGCCCCTGACCTCGAAATACAAGATCCTCAGATCCCGGTATTGTGACATAATATTAAGAATAATACTTTTTGCATTTATATTACACTATGAACTCCACAGCACTTTACATACATCATGAACACTGTCCCCATTGGGGCTCACAATGTAAATATCCTATCAGTATGTCTCTGCAGTGTGGTTGGACGAACCTTTTATAGGTCCCCGTTAAATTAAATTTACTTTCAAAGTATGTTGACATTTTTATTCCCAGACATATTTCGGGGGGGGGGGGGCGCCGTTTGCCTTACCTGCCTAGGGCACCAAAATGCCTTGTCCCGGCATTGATGTGACATTACAAATACTGAGGTAAAAAGTCACCAAATACTCCGTGTGTGCACGAGGCCTCACAAATACTGAGATAAAACCTCACCAAATACTCATCATGTGCATGAGGCCTTACAAATACTGAGTTAAAACCTCAGCAAATACTCAGCGTGTGCGCGAGGCCTCACAAATACTGAGGTACAACCTCTCCAAATAATCAGCGTGTGCACAAGACCTTACAAATACTGAGTTAAAACCTCAGCAAATACTCCGTGTGTGCATGAGGCCTCACAAATACTGAGGTAAAACCTCACCAAATACTCAGCGTGTGCACGAGGCCTTACAAATACTGAGGTAAAACCTCACCAAATACTCAGCGTGTGCACGAGGCCTTACAAATACTGAGGTTAAACCTCACCAAATATTCAGCGTGTGCATGAGGCCTTACAAATACTGAGTTAAAACCTCAGCAAATACTCAGCGTGTGCGCGAGGCCTCACAAATACTGAGGTAAAACCTCACCAAATACTCAGTGTGTGCACGAATCCTTTCAAATACTGAGGTTAAACCTCACCAAATACTCTGTGTGCACGAGGCCTTACAGATACTGAGGTAAAACCTCACCAAATACTCAGCGTTTGCACGAAGCCTCACAAATACTGAGGTAAAACCTCACCAAATACTTAGCGTGTGCACGAGGCCTTACAGATACTGAGGTAAAACCTCATCAAATACTCAGCATGTGCACGAGGGCTCAGAGATACTGAGGTAAAAACACCAAAATACTCAGCGTGTGCACCCACTGCCCCTCAACCTTGGATAGACACATGTGAAATGCCTCTACACGCTGTGTGTGCCCCTCTATCTGGATAATTTGCTTGAATCATGTATGTATGGACTCCATACACGATGAAAGGAAAATATCCACATATAGGGTCAGGACACACACAGCATTTAGAGGCATTTCATATGTGTCTCTTTCATGTTAATCAAGAATCTTGATTAACATGATAGATGTGAAATGCCTCTACATGCTGTGTGTGCCCCTCTATCTGGATATTTTGCTAGAATCATGTATGTATAGACTCCATACATACAGTAACATAATCCAAGGGAAATATCCACATATAGGGGCAGGACACACACAGCATGTAGAGGCATTTCACATGTCTCTATCATGTTAATCAATATGGTGGGGCACAGTTTATATGGGGCAAATCTGGCAGACCGGCACAGACACAGCACAGCACAGCAGCAGGACAAATGAACAACATATCACTCATACTCACTGACACAGCCAGCCCAGGCACATTCCCTTCTCTGTGCTGTGACTGTTGGACTAGGTGGTGAACGCTGGTCTCTCTTTAAGTAGCCAGCCTGGTGGTGGTGGACAGCGGCCAGTGACAGACTCAGTCAGAAGAACTGGAGTCTGGCGAGAAGGTGTAAGGATGCTGAAATGTATTTCTAATATTAAGTTCAAAACTGTTAACCCCTTCCTGACCTATGATGTTGTACAACGTCATGGGCTGGTAAGGGGGGTTTGATGTGAGCTCTGGCGCGGAGCCATTTGGATATTGGAAAAGGCATTTGACCATGTTGCAGCAGCCGGGCAACTACGAGTGCGGTTTTTCGCTCGGACTCAAAGGGATGGGGAGAGCCTGATTCAATATGCCATAGCTTTGGAGGAGCTGCATCAGGAGTTAGAATGAAGTCGCCTGTAACTGTGGGTACTGAGGCCAATGTTGACAACATTCTTCGGGATCAGTTCATTGATGAGATACAGAGTGAGGCATTACAGAGCGAGTTGTTGAAAGCGCGTCGTACCCCTGGTATCACCTATGGTGAGATACAGGAGGAGGCGGCAGCACGGGCTTTGGAAGTGAAGCCTGTCCTGCAGTGGAGCAACTTGCAAATGGCTAACACAAGAGAGGCAAGACCAGATCCTTTTCAGGCACAGCTGGCAGCTTTGCAGAAAACTGTGGAAAGCCTGGCGGAACAGGTGCAGCAAATGAGGGTTCAGGAAATGTCTCCGATATACTCGGTGCCGACTAACCTCGTTACTCCATGTTATGGTAAATTACCTTATACCTCGGAGAGAAGGCTGGCTGCCTTAAGACCTGAAGCATCCGGGGGTAGGACAAGAAGACCAGTCCAGTGCTGGTGATGCCGAGAACTTGGATATATGCAGTGGGATTGTCCATAGGACGTGTCGGCTGCAGTCTCGGCGCTGGTAAAAGAGAGGCCTTTGCTGTAGTTGGGCATACAGCGAGGCAGGAACTAGAATCAACGCCCAACGACTGGTCTGAGGACCTGATTGCGGAAAGTCCTACTTTGGAAGTGTAGTTGGCAGGAAAGAAGGTGGTGTGCTTGGTGGATACCGGGTCGAAGGTAATAACCATGCCGATGAAGTTTTTTCAGACGCACTTCGGAGAGACTGTTAAACCAGAGTCGGGACATCTG
>JARQOC010004146.1:0-11713 GCA_033576535.1 Allobates femoralis
TAAATTTTACAACTGGTCCGGACATCTACAGATTTACATATAGGGGGAGCAAGAGTGTCCCTGTATCCGGACTTCTCGGTGGCAGTGCAGAGACGGCAAGCCCAATTTCAAGAAGTAAAATGCCGGCTCAGGGCGCTCTATGCACCCTACTCTATGTTCTACCTGGTGAGGCTGCGAATTGCGGCACTTGGAGAGACACTTTTTTTGACATCCATAAGGAGGCCATGAAATGGATAGACTTAAAGGAACGGCAACTGCGTGCAGGTTGAATCTTCAGTATCAGAGATAACTGCTCTGCCTCATGCTACCTTGGTTATGGCTATTGCACAACATGCTTCCGTTACGCTTAGTCTTCTAGGTTACCGTATGTTCCCACTGTTCTCCTGCGTTTATTTGCTATGATGTTCATTCTTTTACCTGAGGCAAGCCGATATAGTTGTAGTTTATTATGATGACTTTTTTTTCCACGTGTGTGCACAAAAGGAGACCACTTGAGGACTCGCAGACTGCCGAAGCTTCTTTTTGCAAGAGTCGGAGGGATACGTCCCTCTGTTTTTCTTCTAAGATTGACTTTTTGCTTTTCCTCTTTTGCTTCTTCATTTATATTTGGGTTTCAGCAAGGATTTATGTTTAGTCCATTGTATGCTCCAGCCGCTGCTATTGGTTTGGCCCTGGATGGGGGGGAGGGGGGGAGGGGGGGAAAGGGCGGGCTGAGGGTGAAGGTGCAGAGGCTTTGTCAACTGTTCTTTATGGATGGCGCTGGGATGGTCTTCTGGCTCCTGCTGGGGTACCATTCTATTTTGTCTTATATACAATTTAAACATGACAAGATTGATTAATGTACTATCATGAAATATTAAAGGCATGGGAGATACCAACATGCGATTTGCAATTCTTAAATATTTTAAGGGGTATCGGGACTCGGTAATATGCCTACAAGAGACGCATTGTAGTGGGTAAACGGCGGTAGCACTGACTAAACATCGGAGGGGTCCAACATACCAATCTACATATAATACATATTCCAGAGGCGTCAGTATTCTGGTGCATCCTAGCTTGCCGTTTGAATGTGAAAGATGTATCAGTGACCATGAAGGGCGATATGTGTGTCTGATATGTCGGATTGCAGGGTTGAGGCTGTGCCTGATTTCGGTTTATATCCTGCCACCCTTCTCCATGAAAGCACTGCATCTGTTGATCCCATGGATACTAGATTATTCTAATATTCTCCTTCTTGTTATTGGGGATTTCAATATGTACCTTGATGCTAGTATGGACAAATATAAGGGAGATTTCGAGAGAAGAGCTGGGCAGGACACTTCCTTGGGTGTTGAGGGACCTCCAACTTGTAGTCATGCTTTTCTGTATCCTATTCCTCTCTTTCTGGAATAGATCTGGCCCTTGGCAACAGTGATTTGGTCCCTCTAGGTAAACCAGTTGAATATCGTACCAGACCGATATCAGATCACTCCACATTGTTGGTGGTTCTGAAGGTAGACCCCGATAGTATGGGCAGAAAAAGAGAATTTTGTTTACTTACCGTAAATTCTTTTTTCTTGAATCATTAATGGGAGACCCAGACAATGGGGTTTAGGCAGTCTGCCCTCCGGAGGCCACACTAGGTACTACAAGTTTTTTGTAGTCTCCGCCCCTCCGCCTATAAACCCCCACTGCAGGAGCAGATCCTCAGTTTAGTTCACAAGCTGCGAGGAGGCAACCCACACCACAACTCTAGGCATGGCTGCGAACAATGCTAGCCAAAGAAGCCTGAGCCAAAAGGTCCAAAAACACAACAAAACGTCCAACGGGACAACTGGGTGGGTGCTGGGTCTCCCATTAATGATTCAAGAAAAAAGAATTTACGGTAAGTAAACAAAATTCTCTTTTTTCTGATCATCATAATGGGAGACCCAGACAATGGGGATGTCCTAAAGCAACACCCCAGGGCGGGAAAAGAGTTCCTTTGAGACGGTTGATGTGCGGGGCACCTCAAAGGTGAGCCACCGCCGCCTGTAGGACCCGCCTGCCCAAACTCGCATCCGCAGAGGCATGGGCATGTACCATGTAATGTTTGGTAAACGTATGGAGGCTAGACCAAGTGGCTGCCTGGCAAACTTGTTGAGCCGAAGCCCTGTGCCGCAGAGCCCAAGAGGCACCAACGGCTCTGGTAGAGTGAGCCTTCAATCCCACCGGGAGAGGCATACCAGAAGAACGGTAAGCTTCCAGAATAGGAGCTTTGATCCACCGCGCCAAAGTAGATTTTGAGGCCGGGGAACCCCTACGGCGACCAGCCGTAAGGACAAACAGAGAGTCCGAGGTGCGTACCGACGCAGTACGAGACACATAAACCCTGATAGCCCTCACCAGGTCCAGAGTGTGTAACTCCTTCTCACTCCGGTGAGTCGGGTTAGGGCAAAAAGAAGGGAGAACAATCTCCTGATTAATATGAAAAGGTGACACCACCTTAGGCAAAAATTCTGGTCTCGTGCGCAACACCACCTTATCCTGATGAACCACCAGGAATGGAGACTTGCACGAGAGCGCTGCCAGTTCCGAGATCCTCCTGAGCGATGTAATGGCCACCAAAAAAGCCACTTTCTGGGAAAGATGGACCAGAGAAACATCCCGCAAAGGCTCAAAAGGAGGATTCTGCAAGGCCGCCAGGACCACATTGAGGTCCCAAGGATCAAGAGGACGTTTGTACGGTGGAATCACCCGGCTAACCCCTGCAGAAACCTACGGACCGTTGGTATCTTAGCCAAACGCTTGTCGAACAGCACCGACAGTGCCGACACTTGTCCCTTCAGAGAACTGAGGGACAATCCCATGTCCATTCCTGACTGAAGGAATGAAAGCAACGTTGGGAGACGGAAAGGCCACGCCTTCCGTCCAACAGAAGCACACCAGGAAAAGTAAATTTTCCAAGTTCTGTGGTAGATTTTTAACGAGGTAGGCCGTCTGGCCCTGGTTAAAGTGGAGACAACCGAGGGAGAAAAACCTCTGGAAGTCAAGAGCCAGGACTCAAGGGCCACACAGTCAACTTGAGGGCCGCGGAATTGAGATGGAAGAACGGCCCCTGAGACAGAAGATCTTGTCTGTCTGGCAGTCTCCACGGTTCCCCGTCTGCGAGCCGCCACAGGTCCGGATACCACGACCTCCTGGGCCAATCCGGAGCCACTAGAATGGCTCTGCGACATTCCGTCCTGATCTTGCGCAGGACTCTGGGAATCAACGCCAACGGCGGGAATACATACGGAAGGTGGAACCTGGACCAATCCTGGACCAGAGCATCCGCTCCCAGAGCCTGAGGATCCCATGAACGCGCCATGAACTGCGGAACTTGATGATTGAGGCGAGACGCCATCAGATCCACATCTGGAGTTCCCCACCGTCGACAGATGGACTGGAAGACGTCCGGGTGTAGAGACCACTCTCCGGCGTCCATGCCTTGCCGGCTTAGGTAGTCGGCCTCCCAATTGTCCACTCCTGGGATGTGGACGGCCGATATCACCGAATCGTTGTCCTCCACCCATGACAGGATGCGGTGGACTTCGGCGAGGGCCTGGGCGCTTCGAGTCCCGCCCTGATGGTTTACGTAGGCGACGGCTGTCGCGTTGTCCGTCTGAATTCGTATGGGTTTCCCTGCCAGAAAATGGTGGAAAGCCAGAAGTGCCAGGTAAATCGCTCTGATTTCCAGGACATTGATTTGCAGAGAGGACTCTGACACCGTCCAGAGACCCTGGGCCCTGTGTTGCAGGAACACCGCACCCCAGCCTGTGAGGCTGGCATCCGTGGTCACTATCAACCACGAAGGTTGGAGGAAGGATCGACCCCGCGCCAAGTGATGGGGTTGAAGCCACCAATGAAGGGATTCCTTGGTCCGAGGAGATAGAGACACCACTCTGTCCAGAGATGACGACCTCTTGTTCCACTTGTGGAGAATTTCCATCTGCAAAGGGCGGAGATGAAACTGCGCAAAAGGCACCGCTTCCATTGCCGCCACCATGCACCCCACCAGCTTCATTAAGCCCCTCAGGGAAGATTGTGGCGAATGAAGAAGGGTGCGAACTGCCGACTGGATGGAGGTCTGCTTCTTGCTGGGTAGCAACACCAGCGCCGGGGCTGTGTGAAAATCCATGCCCAGATAAGTCAACGACTGGGTTGGCACCAGTGCGGATTTCGGGCGATTCAGAATCCAGCCAAACTGTTTCAGAGCCTTGAGGGTCGCATCCAGGCTCCCCTGACACAACTCCTGCGACTGGGCCTTGATCAGCAGATCGTCCAGGTAAGGTATTACGGCATGACCCTGAGCATGCAGGGTTGCCACCATTGCCGTCATCACCTTCGTGAAGACCCTCGGGGCCGAGGCCAGACCGAACGGCAATGCTACAAACTGGAAGTGTTCTTCCCCCACTGCAAACCTGAGCCAGCGTTGATGTGCTGGCGCAATGGGCACGTGCAGGTAGGCATCTTTGATGTCCACGGACGCCAGGAAATCTCCCTGAGACATGGCAGCAATCACCGAGCGCAGAGACTCCATGCGAAACTTCCGCACTTGCACATGTTGGTTGAACAATTTCAGATCCAGCACTGGGCGAAACGAACCGTCCTTCTTTGGAACTATAAAGAGGTTGGAGTAGAACCCTCTGAAACGTTCCCCAGACGGCACTGGGATCACCACTCCGTCCCTCTGAAGACCAATCAGGACTTGGTGAAAAGCCTGAGCCTTCTCCGGTGACGGGGAGGAAAGAAAGAAACGGTTTGGAGGAAAGGACTTCAGCTCGATCCTGTAGCCCCGAGAGATAATGTCTCTCACCCACCGGTCTTGAATGTGAAGAAGCCATACGTCCTGAAACAGGGCCAGGCGTCCTCCGACCGGTGGGGTGGCAGGAGTTGGGAGCGAGTCATGTAGAGGACACCTTGGGGGCAGTCGCCGCCGCGGCGCCCGCTGGCTTTTTCTGGCGATTCTTGTTATGCCAGGGACCGGAGGGTTTACCTCCTTTGTCCGATCGCGTGGACCAGGTAGAAGGGTGCGAGCCGGGACGAAAGGACCGCTGCCTAGGATTCCATTTTTGAGACCTCTGCGGCTTGGGCTTGTTCTGAGGGATCTTCTTCTCAGCAAACTCCTTAATCCGCTTATCCAGCTCGTCCCCAAAAAGTCTATCGCCCGAAAAAGGCATGACTTGCAAAATCCTCTTGGACACCTTATCCGAGTCCCAGAGGCGCATCCACAGCAATCTGCGTAAGACCACCGCATTAGCAGAGGCCACGGCAGTCCGATTAGCTGTTTCAAAGGCAGCCGACCTGGCGTATTCAGCGTATGCCTTAGCCTTATTGGCGAGAGCCGTCACCTCCGGGTCAGACCCCGGGATATCGGTGATCCCCTCCAGACACGCAGTAATGGCCTGCAACGTCCAGACCATAGAAAAGTTTGGGGCAAAAGAGGAACCCACAGCCTCATATATAGACTTCGCATATGACTCGCACTGCTTGTCGATAGGATCCTTCAGAGAAGAGCTATCCTCTGCTGAAAAAAGAGAATGAGCCGCAACTCTAGTCAGGGAAGCGTCCACCCTAGGGGAGCGCGACCATTCCTCCAGAACCTCTTTAGGAAAAGGATAACGTGAATCCTTAGTCTTCCTAACAAAACGCCTTTCAGGATGCTCCCTGGGCGTCCTGACCACTCTCCAAAAATTGGAATGGTCAGTGAACAGACCACGTGACTGACCTAATGGCGGCAGCCACTGGAAAGATTCCTTCTGCGGTCTCTCCACCACCGCAGCCGGGGGGACGAGCCCCAGGGTTTCGTTAATGGAGGAAATCAAGTCCTCCACACCGTCCCCCGGACCCTCTGAAGGAGCCGTGTGGTGCCGGGGCTCAGGGCCAGGGTCTCCACCCTCATCATCACTATCAGATGGCTGTTCCTCATCAGAGGAACGATGTTCACCATCCTCAGGGTCATCTTCCCAGCGAGGTCTCTTATGAGAACCCTCACTCAGCCGGGGGTTAGCCCCAAGGGCCCCTGTCTGGGGGGCTGAATCAGACAGCCTCCTTAGTATAGCCTCTAAGGATTGCGACATGGAAGACATTCTGGACACTACAGTATCATTAAACGACTTCTGAACATCCCATGGCCCTGCCTCCCCCTGAACCTCAGGGGAGAGCAGTGGTGCTGTAGCTTCAGAGACAGAAACACTGGGGCCAGGCCCAGTGAGACCGCAAGCTGCGCAGACACCATCCCCATCTACCTGTCCCATGCACTGTTTGCATGTCTTGGACCTCGTGGCGGGAGCCCTCTGTCCAGCCGTAGACATACTGGCGCTGCCCCGGGCAGTAAGGGGTTAACACCGGACACCCAGCGGAATACCGACCAGGGAAGCGGTGAATCAGAGCGGGACGTGTGCGACCTCCTCGGGCAAACTGCAGCTTCTCCCCGGAGCGCGATGTGCACGCCACCAATCCTCACAGGAATGAGGAGAAAATGGCCGACGCGCCACTAATGAGTGGGCGCGGCTAAGCAGAAGCCCGAGGAGACCGATAACACATAGGCCGCAAGGAGCGTGACGTCACCGCCCAAAGGGGGACGCGCTCAGGAGCCGCACACAGGGAGAAAAAAGGCGCCAGAACCCATCTGTAATGGCGGCCACCCACTGTGTAACGCGGATGACAATAAGAGGAGCCCTTCAGGCAGGGGCCTCCTCCCAGAACCGCATGTCCCGAGGGAACCGAGGTTCTCCATACATGGTCACATAACATACACCATGTCCCCCCAGGCCCACATAAGGAGATACAGAGTACCTTCACCCAATGGGTCCACGTCCGGCACCGGTCCAGCGGGTAGCGGACGGGGGGTCCAGGTTCCGGTCCGCATAATACGCTTCCATGGAGAGGCCGCAGACCGGAACGGAGCTGTGCAAGGCTCCAGGGCTCCCACCCCACCAGAGCGCTTCAGAAGTGAGTAGTGGGGGAGCACGGCATAGTACCAGGCCAGACAATAAAGTCCGCGTCCAGGCCCGAGGGCTACGGACCAAGGTACCTCGACCTGTATGCACCCAAAGGTGGACAGGGAGTATGCCGGGGATCCCCACGTCAGGGATCCACTTGTCTTCATTGCATCACAAAATCTTCCTAAGTAAACCTCCTGTGACGTGCAAGTCATAGGTGTGATCTCCGAGCACACTGAAGTAAAACTGAGGATCTGCTCCTGCAGTGGGGGTTTATAGGCGGAGGGGCGGAGACTACAAAAAACTTGTAGTACCTAGTGTGGCCTCCGGAGGGCAGACTGCCTAAACCCCATTGTCTGGGTCTCCCATTATGATGATCAGAAAAGGGGCTATGGAGATTCAACCTATTTTGGCTTGATGTGTTTGGACAAAATGTGGGGTTAGTGGATAAATTAGAAATCTTTTTTAAGGATAATGTTAGTTCGACCCCTGTGCTCATAGTATGAAAAGCAATGAAGGCCTTTTTGAGGGGTATTACTTGAGGATATTTCTTCTATCAAGTCCAGGACTAGGACCCGTCTTCAAGAGCCCCAAAAGGGATGTTGATATACTAGAGAAGCATTATGTAGAGTCTCCGGGCATTGATAACAAAACACGCTGGATAGATGCGCAAGCACGCTTGAATGATCACCTTTTACAACATGCAGAATATAAGCATTTTTTTCTGAAACAACAGTATTATGTTGAGGGTGAGAGTGCAGGGCACTTATTGGCTACTGTGGCTAGGGCGCAATTGGGTGCCCCTGTAATTACGGTGATTAGGACTGGAGTTGGTGCGATTATTAATGACATGGGAGCAATTATGGAGGAATTCTTCCAATTTTCTAAACAGTTGTATACTTTTAAACTGTCTAAAATGCGAACGGATATTGATACTTATCTTGCTGCTGTACAACTACCACAACAGACAGATGACCAAGGGGAGTTATTGGACACACCATTAACAATGGAGGAGATAGAGCAGGCCTTGACAGACTTTCAGAGCAACTAAGCCCCTGGCACTGATGGGCTCCCTGCTGATATATATAAGGAAGCTGGGGAGGTTTTACTGCCTAAATTGCGGGTTTTACTGCCTAAATTGCGGGAAGTATTAGAACAGGCATTAACAGGGTGCACACTTCCGATGTCTATGAGGGAGGCGATAATAGTTCTCATACCAAAACCGGGTAAGGACTCGTTACTCTCTGTAGATGTGAAGCTTTTAGCTAAGGTCCTTGCCATAAGACTCATGACTGTTATTACCTGCTTAGTGGGAGAGGATCAGACAGGGTTCATGCCAGCTAAGTCAATGGCCATCAACCTGCGTCGGCTATTTCTTAATTTACAAGTGGCATCGCAGAATGTGGGGGGTAGGGCTGTGCTCTCACTCGATACTGTGAAGGCATTCAACATCGTTGAGTGGGAGTACTTGTGGGCGGTTTTGAAGGGCATGGGATTTGGCACTAGATTTATGGTCTGGGTATGTCTTTTGTATTCCAACCCTGTATCAAGGGTTCGGATAAATGGGGGTCTTTTGGATAACATTTTATTACAATTGGGGGTACTAGGCAGGGGTGCCCCATCTCCTCTCCTGTTCGCCCTGGCCATAGAGCCGCTAGCCATACGACTGCACTCTAGTAATGAGATAAAGGGGTTCCGACAAATTCTTGGAGGAACGGGTGGCATTGTACGCAGATGACGACCTTCTGTTCTTGGGTGACACACAGCAGTCATTGACAGCAGCCTTGACCTTGATAGGTGACTTCGGGGAGTACTCTGGACTCCGGATAAACTGGGAGAAGTCTACTTATGCTATGCCGCTAAATGATCTCTCCCCAGGTACTAGAGTGGGTAGTACTTGTCTGAAGATTGTGAGGGAATTTAAATATCTGGGAATTTGGGTGACCCCCCGCTTGTTACAGAATATATCGCTTCCAATTTGACTGGTTTACTTGCTAAATTTCAGCAAAAAGTGAATACATGGAGCAAGCTCCTGTTGTCAGTGGTTGGTCGCACTAACCTTGTTAAAATTATTTTAATGCCCCAACTGCTGTACATTCTTCATAACTCACCAGTCTGGATATCTATTAAACTGTTTTATAAATTTCAGGTTATTTTCCAAGAGCTCATTTGGAGGAAAGGTGTGGCTAGAATACGCTTTTAAACGCTCCAAAGACCTAAACACCGGGGCAGTTTGAGCTGCGCCCAATCCGTGGGTGTACTTTCTGGCCTCTCAGGTCCAACAGTTTAAGTCAGCACATAGAAAGCAGGAAACTCTGCTGCGTGACGTTTCTGACAACTTGCCGATTATCCCTTTCTTAGAGATGGAGTTCTATGACTGAGATAGCTGGAGGTGCCTCCCGACACTTGCACTTATGAGGAAGGAAAACCAAGGCCCTGCTGAGTATTGAGGGTATTACACCGTTTACCCCACTCTGGCGTAATCCTGGTCTCCCCGAAGTCTTTAAGCTGGTGGGATACGGACCATGGAGGAGATTGGGTATTTCTTATGTAGCACAACTATTGGAGGGGGATGCATTTAAATATTTTCAGCAGCTAAGAGATGAATTTTCCATACCGCAGAATAATTTCTACTTTTATCTCCAATTGCGGCATGCTTGGTTGGTCCAACCAAAACATTTGCAGAATAGACTCCAACATCAATTGTTATTTAATACGTTGCTTGTCATAGTGGTGGGAAAGGCGTAATTTCCAGGATCTATGGCATTTTAATGAAGCAGTTCCAATGGGACAGGCCCTTGCTAGTTAGAGAACGTTGGGAACAGGATATCGGACCTATTGACTCTGATCAGTAGGACGATATTGTAGAGAGCATTCCTCTGTTATCTACATGTGAAGCACAGCGGTTGTCTCAGATTTATCTAATTCATTGAGTATATAGGACCCCTACATTTTTACATCGTATTGGTGCATGGGGGGAACAGTGTGTGTCCGTAATGTGGGTGGAAGAGGCGGATCTTATCCACATGTTTTGGGACTGTCGGTATGTTGAGACGTTTTGGAAGACTGTGTGTGATACATAAACAGTGTGTTGGGCTGCGACCTTCCTTCGAGACCGCTGGTATGCGTGTTGGGCCAAATTAGAACGGGTGGACGGGATAAGGAGGGCGAACTCCCAATTAAAAGAACACTATATCAGGTTAAGAAAGGTTATAGCATCACATTGGATTAGCCCAGCCCATCCTCGGCTTCAGGAATTTTTAGATAATCAGATTAGAGGAGGGAGTATATAGAAAGTGAAAGGCCTTACATAGGTTTGATAAGATTTGGGGAGATTGGAATACACTTCATGGCTATCATATTATGGCTATCTTAAGGTCATTACACACTTAGATATGCAAAGGTATATGGGTATGGGTGTCTCCCTGGAATACTCTCAAGTGCATGTGAATACTGTGATTTCATCTCTGTAATGTATATTTGTTACATATGGCAATGGGAATAAACGTATGTTGCAGTGTTCTATATAATATCAGTTCATGCACAATACTGGAGCAGTTTGAAATGTTGAACAGGTAGTTGGTCTTTGTTGGATTAGAGAGAAGTGGGGTGGGAATTGGGGGAGGGGAGTTGTGGGTTCTTTGGCTGATATGTTTTTGTTTGCAAAATTATTGTTAAATCTCCAAATATAAACGATCTTACTTAAAAAAAAAAAAAAAAATTATGGGGGGCCTGTCCTGGCCATGAGAGGAGAAGGCAGCTAAATCCTGACCTCCTGGTTCCCCGGCCATTAACAACCCTTTATGAGCCTACAACCGCCTAAACTGGAGCCTATGCCGGTGGAAAAGAGGACCTGCACGCCCAGCCAAGCCATTTGGACCCCCGGTGGAGTTCTCCGGGCCCATTACACGCTATTTGAGAAGATCTGGAAGGGTGCCTGGAGGCAGCAGCGGTCACAAGATGGCGGCGCCAGCCTCCCAGCCGCGCAGTTCAGAGTTTCCTACAGCACACAGCCAGGCGGGAGCGGAGACCTCGCCGGCCGGCATGAGGGTCCCTAGAGAGTCTGAAACGGGACCGCTCACCCTGACAGACCCTCCGGAGCGGCAGATAAGCAGCAGCGGTGTTGGAGGTACCGGGGGGGAGAGGGAAGATGGCGGGAGCCCTGTCTGTGAGTCTCTATCTGGATCAGGCACAGGAGGATCCTGTGCTCTGACTGCGGGGCTTTCTCTCCCTGATGCTGAAAGATCTATGTTGTATGGAAAAGGACTACAGATTGACCCACAGTCTTCTGACTTGCAGCCTCTGCTACTTCCACCTGCTGGGGGGGGGCCCTACAACCAGGTTCAGCTAGCTCCATAAGCTGCAATGAAGATTACACTACGTACACAAGGTCCCCCTGTTGTTTCATGTGGTAGTAAGAGGCCTGTGGGGATAACTCACAGCGGGACCCCTAGTGATTCCCTCCCTTGGCCCTCAGCGAGACCACAGGATGGCCCGGATGCTGATATGTGGGCTGATTTCCAGGCCCGCATTAGTACTGTTCCAACCAAAGAAGAGCTCGAGGGCTTTGTTTCAAGGATAGAGGACTCCTTTAGGGTTGAAACAACGGCCCTGAGAGGAGAGGTCTCAGCTATATCAGATAGGGTCTCCCACATAGACGCTACAGTAGAGAATCTTTCCGACAGGATCCTGGCCCTTGAGGACAAGTTAACAGCTCAAACATCCATCTTTGAGCTTCTTAGATCACATGGAGGACTTAGGGGAATCGC